>JAMKPZ010008000.1:0-14186 GCA_024699675.1 Amphibolis antarctica
TTTACGCGGCTGTCATCGGCTGGAAGGGAAATTTTTTCCGCGCGGCTGTCATCGGCGGGAAGGGAAATTTTTTCCGCGCGGCTTTTTTTTTCCAACACACTCTCTCTTCATCAAACAGCCGTTCATCTTTCATCCAACGGGTGCCTACAGAAACAGAACCATTAAACCCTATTTTTAATTACTCGACGACTTCTCGGTATCAATGTACTCTTTTGAATAAGATCTTTATAATTAAAAATCCTTATATTGTTAAAATTAAATTTTATTTATAAAATCGTTTAACCTACGGTATAATCTAGTGTGTCTTGAATTTTAAACTTATTCCAGGTAACATTTGCTATCATTTTATTCATACGAAAATCAAGCATTGGCATTGAAGAGAGTGGGTAGTTTTAAAGACTTTTAGATAGGGATCAATATTTAATTTAAGGATTAGTAAAGATCTTCGGAAGAATGCATCCGTGCGTGTGAACTAACTGCCGCGGACACATCTAAAAAACTAACAAATAAATAACGCGCTAACGGCCGCGGACGGAAGACAAAAATGAGTGTGGCCGTCGCTCCCACGTCCGCCGGTGTGTGAGTACGGAGAAGTTGTACTGGTCCGTAACCTTTAACGTGAGGTTTGTATTTTTAAAATATTAATAAAATAATAATAATTTATTATTAAAATATCAAAAATTTAAAAATAAAAAATGTTTACCAGATCATTTTATAAAAATTTTAATAATATTTTAATAAATTTTTTTTTTACTTTTTTCTTCTCTGTGACGAGGAGGGCACAGGCCCACACAAGAACGGGCACCGTGGGTGAGTGATGGGAGTAGCGGTCGTCGGAGCAGTAGTCCCGTCATTGACGGCGACCTTGCTGTTGCGCCCGCATGCACACATGAAGCGTCACCTCCGGGCCGGCGCTCTGCCTCGCCCGTCGGTCCCCACGCCATGTGCCCCCCCTCCTCCGTCTTGTCAGAGGGCGACATGGGACGGATTCGGAGGCCCAAGCCCACGTGGCCCTGGGCCCTGCTTGTTACCCACCCCCCAGCTACGGACGTACGTATCATGCACTCCTACGTCAAAATGCGCTGCGGCGACATACCCTGTGCCCTATTTTTCGATTACTCGAAAATATCGCACTTTATTGTTGGCAGCGGTGGCTGTCGCCTGTCGGTGTGGTTGGGAAGCCACCGCGCCCGAAGATTCGCCGGAGATATGGCCGTACGGCCTGTAGCCACACATTGACTGCCGGTCACGGGTTAGTCCTTCATCAGTCATTCCTATGCATCCAACGGATTGTTTAAACGATGATAGTAGGTAACATAAAATTTATATATTTTTTAAGTATGATTTTACGATATAAATATTTTAATATAATTTTTAAATATAAAATATTAAAATTATTTATAAATATTATTATAAAATATTATAATATATAGTAAAATATAAATATATATAATAATTATCTCATAAATAAATACGGTACAACACCTTAACAAATTAAATAATAATAACAATTCTTTTTAAGTGGGATGACCTCTTCTGTGTTGTTAAGCATTTTTATTCAATTAATTAGACTTTACGTGAAGTAAATTAAATTGTGAATTTGGTAACACGTAAAAGTGTTAGAGTACTTCAAACTTTTAGGACCATTGACGAGCGTCTTCTAATTGTTGTTTTGCCCTTTTTGTTATTCTTGATTTTTTTGTATGTGCCTGGTTTGTTACTATTTTCTTTGATCTGTGTTTTTTGAAATTTTGGTTTATATATTGTTTACCTTTCTTTAGTGGGGTCTTAGTCTAATCTCTCTACTTTGTAAGTTTTTGTATGATTTACAGACATTTACTTACTTGCAGACATTTATAAAAAAAAAATTCGAATTTAAGAATTTTAAATCTTAAAGAAAATTTGTTAATCACAATATATTATTTTATCGGTAAGTTAAGATTTTTTGCAAAACTAAAATTTTAATTTTTCTCGTATATGAATGATTTCATAATATGATAATAACAACAGTAACCGTGTTAACTAAAATAAATATAGACTTAAGAGAGGTTTGTGTCTTCCAAAAATACAAGAAATGAAATTTTTTTTAAAATTTCAAATATTTGTGTCCTTTGAAAACTTTTAAAATTTTTCGTTCTTACAAATGTCAACATTTTCCTGGATCTACCACCTCTATCCTAAAAATCCCTAGTTTAAGTAGAAAAATCGTCCATTGATGTTTTCCATCTCGCGTAATCTCTCTTGACTTTTACCGAATTACTCTCAACACAAGCATTACCGACACCTTTGTCAAACTACTCTCATCATAAACATCACAATCTCTCCTGACCTTCCTCGAACTTCACTTAACTTCCCTAAAATTAATCACCCCTGTGCCCCCTTAAGACTCAATTAAATACAAAAAATAAAAGAGAAAAAGAGATCATGGCTTGACTCATAATTCGGTTTTAAAGAAACGTACTATACATATAGAGGTTAATTAGAAGTTGATTTCTAACATATTGACAGCCTGCATGAAAATGATTTTAATTAGCTAGTTTTAATGGTTTTTAACCCTAACCCGTTACGTACTCATTGAAAGTGAAACATAATACTGTAGATTAATTACTGAAGGAATGTTAAGACGGCGCCCCCAATTCTCCAGCTTAATTTGATGCTTAAGCGGCACAGAAAAAAAACAAATGCACGTGAACTACATCAATGAATGTCTTAATTGGAAGCTGGGGGTCACCCAAGCACAATACACATCATCCATCTGCTCCACCCATTGCAGATTTTCGTTATATATTCCCTTCCTAGCTTGTTGTTGGCCGATCTTTGAGATTCCTTGTAAGATGACGCCATCAGAAACCAAAAACTCCGCGAAGCAAGAAATTTAAGCAAACACTTCTCACATACGCGAAGAAAAAGTTGAGGTATTGAACAACAAAGCAGTTGGTCGACGAATTGGAAAACTAGCAAGTGCTTAGTTTGGCCGATCATCTGTCTCTGTACAGTGCCGGTACAAATTTGCCAGCTCTTGGCAGCTATATATGGTTAATTAAAAACGAGCTGGAATATTCTCTTGTAGAAATGAAAATCATTGAGATATATATATATATATATACATACGCACACATAGATTAGTTATTCGTTTAATTTATCGCCAACAAAGCAAATGATGAAATAACCACCTCAGAAACTACTCATCCCTTAGCTGTCATCGGCAGCAGAAATAATATAATATAAAATAGATCAAAATATAAGATGGTGTGGTGGTGGCGAAGATACAAACGCCTAAAAGCGTCCCAACTGGAGAGCAGCTGCCAGGTCGGATCGGGTAAGCGACGGATTCGAAGAGGCCTTTTCCTTCCAATCGGGACCGTCCGTGGCGTCCAATGAAAACCACACAGCAAGGACCCCTCCTATCAGTTTCTTTTGCGGGCGTTTTACAAATGTTAGCGAGTAAGTGTGACTTGTTTACTTGGATACGTTTATCGATAAAGTTGACATGCCGATTGAAAACTTACGTGGAAATGTCAACGAAGGATCGTAATGGTTGATCGGGAAACAAATAACAGAGAAGGATCACAACAGTTGATTGAAAAATGTCAATAAAGGATCGTAACGGTTGATTGGGAAACACTAACAAATGGTTGCGATGGCCGATTGAGAAACGTTGGAGTGTGATTGCAACGTTCGATCAAGGAATGGCTGTGAATGTCATGGGTTGACATTAAGGTGCGTATGTGTTGTAGGGATGTGCGTCCCTTTGTATGGACGTGAGACAAGAAAGTGTCCTGATCCATGTTGGATGGAAGTCGACTAGCGTTGACAAGTTGTATTAATACGTTGTCCTCCTAAGGGCGGAGGTACTAAATTGGACTGTACTTCACTTGTTAAGTGAAATCTAAGTAAAAGAGAAAGAGAGTGATTCCCGTGTGAGAAATCCTTGTCCATGGTGTGAATTTGAGTTAAGTTAATTATGTTAAATATAAATAGTTTGTTGTTAAGTTGGTTATAACAACCATTGTAACAACTATATATATATATGTGTGTAAACTTAATCTAATGAAGATATGCAAGATTGTATTCTTTCTAATATAGTTCTCTACTTTCTCCTTCTTCCTCTTCTATCTAATTAGTGCTGGTCGTTAATGCTGCAAGGGTTGATGACAACTTAATTTCATCTTTTGACATTTTGTTCCATTGCCGACGAAGAACGAGATGATGAAGGTAGACAAAGAACGCTTCAATGTGATTGAGAACTGGATTAATATGTTATCGAGCAAGAGTCACCTCTCTGGATCAAGGAAGAACTACGGCAAGGGGAGGACAGCTACATGTAAATGTTGTCGGAGACTAACAAGGAGATCAAGGATGATCTTCCTAAGGAAGTGTCTAACATGTTATTTGATTTTATAGATGTCACACTCTCAAAACTCCTCAAGGACTTGCCATCATAAAGGGAAGTTGATTGTACCATTGAGCTAGTGTTGGGAGTAGTTGACCGAGTTGGTGGACTCTAAATTGCTATGATCCAACAAACTCCCATATAAAGCCCTGGTGCTATTTCAAAAGAAACAAGATAGTTCCCTTTAGCAGATGGGGGTGGATTATTGCACACTAAACAAGGCCATAGTGAAGAACGAGTACCTAATGTTGAATGTGGAGGACTTGTTCAATTGATTAGGGAATGTCATTCATTACTTCTCAAATATGAATTTGTGCTCTAGATATCACCAAGTCCAAGTTGCTAATGGTAATATCCCTAAAACTTTTGTAACAAAATATGAATCATATGAGTAAATTGTGATGCTATTCGAACTTATAAACTAATGCACCACCTGCTACATTTTGTAATTCAATGAACAACGTGTATTCAAAGTATGTTGATGCTTTTGTGGCCATTTACTTGGATGATATAGTAATGTATAGTGATTCATTACAAGATTATGTCAAGCACTTAAGATTTACATTATCCAAATTTAAGGAAACATATATAGACTCTACTTAAAGCTATCCTTTGCCCAACAGAAAATTTGTTTCCTAAGGACCAGTTTGTACACATTGGAAATCTGAGAAACAGAAATTTAGGAAAAGAAAATTAGGAAATGAAAAAAAAGAGAGGACTATTTGTGCATGTTGTGGAAATTTTGGAAAATTAATTTAAAAAGTTTATATATTTTTTATATTTTAACATTTCAAATATAATTTCACATTTTTCTTGTAACTACAAGTTTAGTGATGATCAAAGGAGATTGGACAAGACACACGACATTAGGAAAGTGCGTAGTGTTAATACTTTCATCAATTGCAAAAAAAATTTATAACTTTTTCATCTAGGGATGAGAGAGGATGTTCCCAAGGTCACAGAATAGGAACGATAGAAGAATGGGAGAAAAAGAGAAAAAGAATAGAGTCACTACTTTATTTTTGTGGAAAGAAAACAAGAAAAATCTAAACCGAATGGAACATACCCTTCAAGAAGATGGAGATATCTCATCTTTGGTTAAACAAGGAAAAAGAAGGAAAAGGTTTGCAAGGCAGAGAAATGAAGTAAAGAACTCAAGGTATTGGTGGGAAAGATATTACGCACCCCCAACCAGCCCAACCAATGGTTGACCTTTCCATTATGATGGGTACTCTTGCAGGTGCAGCTAATTGGTGATTGCATGATCTTATAGCTACATGATAAGAAACAAACATAGTACCTAGAACAATGCAACTATCTACCATGCAAAGGAAAGAAGATGGTCTAAGGCCAGGTAAGGATCCATGCTTGAAGCTTTAGAACCACAAATAGTAAAGGATGAAAAGTAATCTACTGATAAACCTGACAAGGGAATCAAACTACAACAAGCATATGTTGGGGGTAGAATACGTAGACTACACAAAAAAAGGGAAGAGATGCATGCAAAAAGATGCTCGTTGGAGGTTCGTACAAGGCTTCATGCATGAGCCTGGCCACGATGCTCCTCATGCAAGAACCTATGCATGAGGTTTGCTAAAAGCCATACAAGGATTCATATGCGGGGAAAGGAAAAAGGATATGAAAAGATGCATGCAAAGCTACCTAGCATGATGCGATGTCAAACTCCTTCACGATCATAAGATTCATGAAGGCCGGGTGTGGGTAGCATTACTCATCATTCGAACCCTTCGACATGCCAAGCGTTTGGCATATAGTGGCGCTCATCGGTGAAAGTTCAAGAAAGTTCAACATCTGGTCTGTTTAATTCAATTGGTCCAACTTGGTTGTCCTTCTTTGTGATAGGGTTGTTATAGATATATATGAGTGCTTTTGATATGTTATCTCTACGAGGAAAAAGTAAATTCCTTTAACGGATGTCTTGGTGTTGCCTTGATTTTGTCGTAACCAATCAGGAATTAGGAGCTAGGTACTAGGATCCTTTAAGAAAAGTACTCGGTGGGCAGAAAATGATAAACAAATGATAACATTTGACAACTTTTCCAAAGTATCACCATGCATGGTTTGCCCAACCAACTTTTTGTCTCCCTATCACATTGGATACAGAGTAGGGAAAGCTATGCGAGGTTGCCACCACACATTCCCTAGGAATGGTGGCTCCTCCAAGCGAGTGGGCTCCCTTACCGATGAAGATACTAGGGTGATCATGGGTGCAACATTTGGATTACCCAAAGGAGTGTGGAGATTAGTCATTGGTGGATCTTGTAGTCTAGTAGAGGTCCTATAGGAGGGACAATCAAGTTCCTAATGACTTATTAAGATAAGTGTGGGTACTAATGGACATGCAGAATGCCTCATTAGAGATTAGTTATATCTCCTCTATAGCAAATTAGGTTATCTAAGAAGAGGGAACTTTTCTTCCGCTCATCTTATTCCCTAAGACTAACATTTTCCCGACTCAATAGTTAAAAAATGGTTAAAAAAATTTATAATTATAGTGATTGAATAATTTCAAATTTTTTTAAATATACGAACATTTAAAAATCTAAAAATTTTGAAAAATTTTAAATATACGAACATTTTGTAAGTGAAATGTAAGTAAAAGAGAAAGAAAAGGTGATTCCCTTGTGAGAAATCTTTGTCCTTTGTGCGAATTTTCAGGGCCTTCAGCAGTGTAGCCAGGGTACTATGGGCCCCCTCCCTTGCCTGCCATCACTTCACGTGCGTTGGCTGCCGCGCTCTTCCATCAAGATTGCTTGCTTCTTTTATGCTTGACCTTGAATCTTGAATCCATTACCGTTTCCGGCCACACACATGCATGGTCACCCCAGCATTCGACTTCCGACCATGGTTGCGTGGAAGTCACTGCAAGAATTGACGACATTTTTTTGCTGTATGATCAACAGTAGGTTGGGTGTCAAGGTCGTCCTTGCTCCTTTGGACGCTGATGCAGATCGACGGAATCTATGGAAGGTAAAGGGAGGAAGGGGCCGGCGGGGTCCGGCGTGTCAGTATCATCTTTCTTTCACATGCGTCGCTGCCTTTTTTTTCTCTCACATCTTTTTTTTTTTGGTTGATTTTGTGCATTCTACTTTTAAATTCAATTTCAATCATTTATCAACCTCTACAATTAAAAAAATATTAACACCGGCATCTACGAGAATGTCTAAATTAACATTTTTCCGTTGAAATTATTATTTGATGACGTACACATCTGTTATATATTTCATTTAAAATTTTGTTTAGTAAATTTTTTTTATTATTATTATTTAATAATTATAATAAAAAAATTTACTTTCATATTTATTAAAATATACATTTTATATAGTAAAAATATTTAACAAATCCCGTTAGCAAATGAAATCTATGTTGTACCTCAACGCACAAACAAGCGTGCACTTTGAAATAAGCAATTTCCACAAGTAGAAAAACGGCCAGCCCAGGAAGCCGTGCGAGTTCTTGTGCCAAGAGCCTAGTTGGTTCATTCTCGTACTCTATAGGCAGCAAGCAAAGAGCCTGAGAAAGGACTGTGACGAGGCGTTTGGGGAGAGTAAAAGAAAGATAATACTGGGCAAATCAACTGTTTTACAGCAGCATTACTCGTTTTTTTAAAAAAAAAGAAGTATTCGCACAAGTAGCAACATTTGCGGCTCGGAATAATAACAATGGAAGCGACGTACTTCACGTTACAAATCTACTTCATTTCCTCGTCTCGCTCAGTCGCGCTTGGACAAGAAATGCTTGAATTCCCAGAGTAAAGAGAAAAAAGAAAAATACAGGGCAGAGAGCGAAAGAGAAATGAAGAGAAGAGAGAGAGAGAAGAATAGATCATCAATCCGGCGGTCGGAATTTGCAGCACAGAGAAGGATCGGAGCAAAACCTCCGATTGAATGAATCCCAGCCGTCCATCCACGGATTCTGCCCATCTCACCAGACGGAAGAGGACTTATCGTACCCGCGCAGGAGCGGGGCAGAGTCGTGCCACGCGCCACGCGCCCCGGCGTTGCACGCCGTCGACCTCGACCCCAGGTGCCGGAGGATCTCCTCGAACGTGGCCTCCTCGCAGGGAATGGCGATCGGCCCTGTGTGGTCGAACCCGTACTCCTCCTCCGCCTCCACAAGAAGCTTCCGAAACAAGGGGTGGTTCAGGTGGGCGGCGCTCACAACGAACCTCCTCGAATTAGTTCCCACGCACACAGCCAGGTGGCCCACCGGCACGTCCGCCGGGATCTTCCTCCCTCCGCTGCCGAAACCGCAGGCCCTGGCACGCCACCGCCGGAGCATCTGGCGGAGCCTCACGATCCGACGGATGGTGCCGCATTTCCCGAGGGAATCCATCACCGTTCGATCGATCTGGTATCGGCACCCCTCTCCCCCTCCTCTCTTTATAGACGAAGGTATCAGAAATGGCCCTGGGCTGGTCGCGTAATTACGGGCTCGGCCCCAGGAGGAAGAAGGACGGTTTGTAATTGGCGGAGTACGAACAGTGTGACCCGCCGGGAGGGTCACGAACCGCAGGTAGTTACGCCGTCTTCTCTCTCGATTTTTTTTTTTTAAAAAAATCAACAGTGGGGATCACCAATTACTTTGTTTTTTAAGTAAAATCGATATTTCAGAGGATTTGTGTTTTTAAAAGTACTAAAAAATATGAATAATAAGAATTTCTCATATTTTACATTATTTTTTATTATTTTTAAAAATATAAACAATCTCTGTAATACTTTAAAAAAAATCCATTTTTTTTCCAAAATATATTATAACTAATAAAGGTGCACGTTTCTCGTGGTTCCACTTCCATCAGCAGATACTTTTCCGCGATAAAATCAAATTGAAGTGTGTGTGTATATGTTTGTGTACATGTTTCTTTTCTTTCGTCCCATCCATTCTCACCCAAGAGTACGACTAGGAGTGGATCGTCACGTTACAACTAGATGAATACAACCAAACCCAACAGCCGGCAGCCGATAAGGGGTTATATAATTCGGAGATGACGACGGCCGGATATTTCGTTCACTCTCCATGTTTGCATTATGATACCAATCAACAATGAATTATACATGTACAACGCATTCTTATTATTTTCTGGAAGGGGCCCAAGGAATTTCAAGAATGTCATTAGTAATTACTACTCAAATCTACACCAGTACGTTCACGGTTCACCAAGAAATTAATCTTCTCTCGTTTACAAAATTTCGAATTCTTATCAACGTCAAAAATGAAAAATCATTAGTACCGTAGGAAAAACGACCGCGTGAATGTGGGGGAGAGACGAGAGGTCACTGCTTTTCTGCTAAAGAGGTATTGTATTAGAAAACGCTTAAGTTTCAGGGTGCATTTGCTTTCACCAATTCTTAATTTCAAGAGTTAAGGGTAATAGTTTCTTGTAAAATTTAACAAATATACTAGTTCTTATAATTATAACGGTTAAAATTTAGTATTTAAAAGTTAAGATTCAATCAACTTCTCTTGTAAGTAATTTTAGACCAACTCCTCGACATTTCTCACGCAAAAAGATGTTCGAAACCTTTCGCCCTGGCCGTCGCCCTTGCCCACGCCTGCGGAACCGTCATTCGCAGAAGTCGAAACTCGTAGAAGCGTGGCCCACACCCGCACACCTGAGGGTCATCGTCGCACACGAAACCCAAAGAAGTTCGCCTTTTCACCCTCGTCGTCGCCGTTGTCGAATATTTTGGTGTATCGAAGAAATCACTGTTATCACTTGTGTTGGATACTGCCCGACATTTTTTTTGGGTACCGTTCGCAATATATCACTCGTTCATTTCATATTCTTTTTGGTTACCTGTTAGCTCCTTTCTTTCTTTCTTTTTCTTTTTTTTTAGGTAAGATGACATCAAGAAAAAGAAAAAGAAAATTAATAGATTAAGTAAATTTAAAATTTATATTTTTTAAGGTAAAAAAAAAATTCTTTCAATTTTTTTTGACAACTGTAGTGAAATTATTTAATTTTATTACAAAAACATATATTTTGTATGGTAAATTTTTTTACAAATCTCGTTATTAAATAAAACTTAAAGTTTTATTTAAGTTAGCATTTAAAATAATTATTATTATTTTCCTTCCCTAGGGTAACTAACATGTTGATTGACATTTTAATTTGCACGAAGATGACGAAAGAAAGATCACCGATGATAAGACCATACGTGATGCTTCCCTTCCGGTGCCACACGAACCTTATGTATTTATTTGTTTACGAGACGACCCCATGGGCGGCGTGCAAACAACTGATGCAGCAGTGGTCGGTACGTGGCCCCGCCATGTGCGGTGCAGGTGAAGTAAATCCGTCCGGACTTTTCCGACGATGCTCGTCCGGACCACCGAAAGCACGCAAACGCCACCGGTCTTGGTGGGATCGGCCTCCATGTTTCGTTTCTTTGTTTTTAGGGACTGAAATCTAGAGATTTCCTTGCAGTTATTGGTTGAAAATGATGAAAATATTCCTCTCATCCTTTTCGATGACAATTAGTGAAAATTGATTTTATATTAAAATTATTTTTATTATTTTCAAAAACGCAGGCTCTCGCTTATTTCCGAAAACGTGGAACTGGAATAATTAACAACATAGGGTACGTTAAAAATGCGAAAATAATGATTTCGTTTGATTGCCATTTTTCTAATTTTAAAAGTAGAAAAAAATAATTTTTGTATCGAATAAAAGAAAATTTCTTCCATAAAAATAAAAATAAGATGAAACTACCTTAAAAAATCTCCTACATCGTTATTTTACATTGAGAGTACTTTTTAGTTAAAGATGTGAGCGATACTAAACAAAGTTAACGTTTGTCATCCATTTCTCTGAGGTAAAAATTCTCTATATCATTATTAGAAGTGATTTTAATTAGACAATAAAATAATATTATAAGAACACATCATCGTTACATTGTATTATCTTTTAACATTAAAATAAGTAATTTTAATATTAAAATTGTATTTTTTAATATTGATGTGATTAATGTAAAAAATATGAAAAAATTACTTTATGAATCTCTTATGTCATCGTTACGTTAACAATAATTTTTAATTAAATAAAAAGTCATGCTTTCCCGATTTCTACGAAAGAATTGTTCAATTATCAAATGAAAGAAAGAGTAACCTATTCGTATCGTGAACTTTAATTAAATGGAAGAATTGATATGTTGCATCACTTAAAGTTTTATTCGATTATATACAAATTCTTCTCGCTCAACTTTCGAGAAAAACCCCAAATTATTAAACATATATGTACTCTATTTTTTTCCAGGTAGTCAGTGAATAATATATTAGAGTAATTATCTTTAAAAAATCACAATTCAAAACCTAAAAACATAATCACAAAAAAATAAGTTGGATCTTAATAAGTTAATTATACATCACACATGCTAGCTACAAAAAATCCGAAGAATAATATTGTACATCTAACACGTGCTAACTAAAAAAACAAATAAAAGTTAATTAATAAATATATATCTAAATGCATGAGTGGAAATAATGGTTTATATGCTACATACTAAGTAGATAAATATTCAAAAATTCCAATTTTTTATTAATTATAGAATTTGGTTAATGCTGTATATGACCCCTACGACATGGTCCAATTATTTATATAGTATGAGTAGTTATTTAATTATATATATAACACCGTGGTTTAATCTCTTGTAGCCGAATGTATATCATAATTTCCATACTCTCAAATGCCACCGTTAGAATTTTATTTTAAAATTAATTGAAAATTAGTGAAATTTTTTATATATATTAAGTTTAATTTATTTTTTATATTTATCACGTGAGATTATTCTAACATATACAATCATAAGTAATATTCTGCACAAACTTCTCAACGTTCATAACCTTAGTTAAATGACACTAACTTTCCTAGAAATAAATTGAATAGGCTTGATATGTCATGATCAACTTACATTTGACACCACAGGCTTTAATAATAATTATAATAATAACAGATAAATAATTAAACAAACAAACAAATAAATAAAATTGACCATAAATCTACAGAAATGTGCAATTTTTCACCCATATCATGCAATGATCCATGATACTTAATAAAAATGTATAATATTCTGAAACACACATCGATCAATACATGCAAAATTCTATGATAACTAGTATGAATACATTGTAATCCAATAAAAATCTATAATAAGTGATAGTCTACCAAAAAAAAGGTATTAAACTATAGTCTACTAAAATGTGTTATTTCGAGAAAAAAAAGGAGATCACTTACCGTTAGCTTAAAAATCTTTTTATTTATAACGGATATTAAAGTTAAGGTGGAGCAGTTGTGAATATATAAGAAATCTGAATAATATTTTTTCGATTCAAATTCAAGACCTTAAAATTTTTAAAAAGACTTTACAACCCATCAAGCTTAAAATTACCACTCATAAATCTGCTTATGTGTTTTTTTACCACTCCCGATCGCTTGCTGGACTTGACTTGGGTGCACGCTACTCTGCCTCCTGTATCACCATATCTATATACTACCGCAGTGTTTGGGATCGATTTTTTAAGCTTATCTCAATTTGCGTGATCACCGTTTTTAAATACCAACCGAGTAGATTTTAAATAACAATTTTAATTTATTTTAAAAAAAAATTATAATCAAGAAAAGTTTGTTTTCACCCACTCTGTGTAAATAAAAATTTGTGAATTTTATCTTATTGAAATTATTTAATTAATAATAAAAAACTTACAAGTAATATAAAAATTTTAATTTCATTTATTGATTTTGCGGTAAGACTATTTTTATTAACACAATTCTATACTTATAACTTATAAGCTTCTCATTATGGTATTATGTAAACGTCTTACATGTAATATAAACGTATTGACTAAATTTTACCTTATTAAGAAAATTGATTAGTAAAAAATAGATTCAAAAGTATTTAAGTGTCGATTTTATTTCTAAATTTTGATGTAAGATATTAATTAGAATGCCCTGATGATGACGTTCCTGGGTAGAGAAATTAGTGCTATTAAATCAGGAGTACAAGTTAATTTGACTGGTGATAATCTGGCCCCGCGTTGGCTCGCAGGTAGTCGATAGATAAATAAATCTCAAGAGCATGATCGCAAAGCACATGGTAAAATCTATTGCATTTCATTCCCGGTGATTTTGGTGTGAAAGATTCTGTGAACCCATTCATAAAAGAATGCGATGGAAACCAAAGCTTTGGTCTCCGTGTAGCTGTCGGTCATTAGCTGTTTGGAAGACGACGATTGATGATTATACGCAGCTTTTCTTTGACGAAGCTATTTTTTACAAATACTGAATAAATCAAACTCAGAGGTTTGGGATATATGAGCACAAGTGCCACGACATTTTATTTAAAATAGTATGCTTACATATCATGCATGAACGCGAAAAATGATTGCGTAACTGGGAGATCGATGGAGGTGATCAGATGCATCGTAAGTATAGTTTATGAAGAGGAAAGGCGGGACCTCTTCTCCCAATGGGCTTGGGCCTCATTTGCGTATACAAAAATGGGGCATGTGGCCCATGACTCTACAATTGTGCTCCACTGCCGTATATGGTCTTAATACATAGACACATCTATTATATAATTTGACTATTAAGTAGAACCGATGATCATCAAATACATTTGGTAATGAACCGATATATACATGTATGATGTAAGTAGACCATTAACGGTGCATCATGCTAAAAATCAACTACTCTTAAAAAAACTCTCAACTCTTGTACCGTCATTATATAACGTTGAAGTTATAATTAGTGTAAACAAACACATGAAAGTTCTAT
>JAMKPZ010008001.1:0-14262 GCA_024699675.1 Amphibolis antarctica
TATAATAAAAAAAGTAAACAAATGGACCAAAGCATATCAGAAGGCAGGCCAGCCTGGTTAGGTTTAAATAGACTAGGGAGGAGAAGCGACCAGCTACAATAAAGTGAATAAAAATAACAAGGAAACAAAACTTCATCTTTATTCTAGAAGTAGATTATCCAACACAATATATTCCTAAAAGAGAACCTAAATAAATAATCTTTAAGATTTATGTTTACGACAAATTTTTACAACCATTTAGACCAGTAACAACTCTCGTTTAGCAAAAAGATTGATCTCCAAAGTAAGAGCAACTCACTTCAGTGTGCTTGACAAAAACATAGCACATAAATTTCGTCAGTAAGGGCAACTCACTTCCATTGTAATGTGAACAAGACTCAACAAATCCAAACTTCGTAAAGCCAAGAGGTGACAAAACTAGAAAAGGGTTGGCTGCGCACATATTTACAAAATTAAGGATAATAAGTTGGAAACTTCGAGAGGAGCTGCAGGTGCCTATCCGCGAAACAGCCGCTTCCTCTTCTGTCTCGAGGGATCGGAAGTTTCATCTTCTGCAGAACCATTTCGAACTGACTGATCATGTGTAACCAAACCACGATTTCGGGTCAATTTCCTTATGGGCGTCTGAGCACCTTTTTCAGAATCTTCTTTCGTCAAATGTTCAACCTGGGAAGAACCAGATGCTTCCGGACTAACTCGATGGGGCATGAGCTCATCGCCACTAGTTACAGCACCTAACATGATCTACATAATACCATGAAAACAACACAACATACTCAGCCGAAAACCAAGTAGGCAAAGACAAGATGTAACACGCACAAAAGTAGACAAAACATGGTGCATTTTAACTGCAAAAGTATCTCTATGCACAAGTGCAGACACTTCAAATTTAAGTATACCTGCCAGTCCTTGAAATCAAATCTGAACACAAAATGGCTGAAAGAAACATCACCAGAACCTACTGAAGCTGCAGATGGGGCATTTTTTGGATCTGGATGTTGAAAGAGAGAAATTAACATTGTTGACTGACAGAAGAATACCATAGACAATCTAAATATCCAATAAACAGTTTGAAGCCTTACAAATCACATGCTGCCCATCTTTATTCACCCTCATTGCAACTCGTCCGTCTTTAACAAGAAATGAGAGAGCAAATATGTTTTCAACCGTCTGTGCAAAAGATTTTCTGTTCAACACCAGATTTTCAAGTCTCACACTTTTGCGTTTGCTCAATATTCCAAACATAGTAGCCATGTTTTTATCAGTATCAGTTTTATTTTCCACGGAATCCCCTTCAAGCTGTAAAAATTATAGTCAATTAACATTATGATCAGTGTGAAAAATATCATATAAAAGTAATAGCATATGATGACAATTATAAAAAATGATATAAACTAAACATTTGCAATAGAAGATTTATAAAGGAACCAATATATCATGTTATCAGCAAATAACAATTGCAAATTCTAAATACCTTTTCTGGACAAGTACTTGCTATAGGTTGCATTCGTCGTTTCTTGGGAACCATGGGCTTTCGTTGCTTCAATTCAACGTTCATGGGACCAAGCCTAAATTGAGGAGGCAAATAATGAGCATGATGATGTTCAATTTTAGCTCCTCCAAAACAGATTCTCAATGGATTCTTTGCTCAATGAAAATCTGTTATTGAAAAAGATTTTCAATTGCTAAAAATTCACTCAACAATCTTACATGGTACTACATCCTGAGGCTCTTTGGAAAACATGAGAAACGGAAAGACCAAGATTAGTCCAAGAAAAGGTATCAATTACGTCCTGTCCATTTGGCACTACATTTTTTTGGCTGAAATTCTCGAGAAGCGTGGTTACAAAATCTGCAGGAGTAACCCCTTCGTTGCTGTAAGACTTGGCACACGTCACTAGAGAGTTAGCAAGATCTAGTAAGGTCTCTGCGTCAGCAATTTGTTCTCTTGGTTTTTGGACTGGAATAAAAATGCAATGAGCAATTGTCAGTCATGAAGGAAGCAACTTGAGAAGGGCAGAACGAGATAAAATGTACAAAATAATTTACGATCCAAATCGACCAATAACATTCAAATTTCAGTGTTCATGATTCAAGTGTTCATATAGCAGGAAAGTGTCTACAGCTTTGGATGCTCAATATATTCAGACAGAAATCGCCATAAAATGGACATTCACAAATTCCTTACCAATCAAAAAACATGTGAAATTGCTTAAACAGGGATATATCCCAATAAACTGCATATTTGCGAATTGACTATATTATACAATATCTTGAGGTACTATAATGCAAGAATGGCAGGAAATATAAAAAAATTGCATGTAGCTTAGCCGAGGATAATATGTTTTTTATTGAACAGTCTAACGGCTGAAAGAGCACTGCTCCAAACGTTGTATTGAGTCCTGCAAAGAGCATCCCGAAGGATGAGGCAGGATTCGATTCTGCATCAACCAAAACGGTGGAAACCACTTCCAAGCGTTCGGGAAACTCGTAAGAGTTCCGAGGATCATTTGTTAGAAGATGAAAGTAGGTGTGCCTACAATATCTACTATCAACGAGTTTATCTATTTCTGGTTTACATCTACAAGAACACTTGCAATACAACAGCACATAACAAAGAAAAATCTTAACTTCGATTTCCCCTTACCAAATTTATGAAGCGACTCAACTTCGTCGATTATCGACGAGAATCTCTCCGATTCCGCCTTTTGCAAGCTATCCCTGTTTTCTGCACAAACCGCGTCACAAAAAGAAAAAGATAAGTGACCTCGAGCACACAATACCGGTAAAGCACGACGAAAAAAGGAGTCCAGAAGAGAAGCGAGCACCGGAGATGAGATTCTTGACGACCATGTACTTGGAACGGAGAACCCTCCTCTCCATCTTGCCCTGAGGAGTGCCTCCTCCGCCGGCATCCCCTTCCTCTTTCGCCATGGAAGGGGAGAAGCCCTAGAGGACCGAGACGGATTCCGGGAGAGGGGTGTGGGAGGACTGGTTCGACTGGAGGACGCGGTGGTACGCAGGGGAAGGGGGTCGACGGATCTCGCATTCCTGGGGAAAAGAGATAATTTATATTTCGGTGGTGAGGCTTGCGGGGGAAGCCGGAAGCGCCAGTTTTGGCGAAAAATTCAAAGGCAGATGGCTTTGCACGTGATTTTTGTGTACATGTACCGTAAATTTAATTGCAAATTACAATCTTGAGATTTATAAAAATTAAAACATTCATAATTTTAATAACATTCAAATCTACTAATACACGATTAAAATACTTAAATATTAATTTTAAAGATGTAACATCGTAAATTTTATTATCTCACATAGGTATTTTTTGAAAATCGAAATTTTTTTAAAATTTTCATATATCATTATTATTATTTTAACATAAATTCTTACTTATAATTTTAATATTATTTACAAAATTATTTTTAATTTTAATTATTAAAGTTAACTTCACGATAAATAAAAGTTAAAAACAAATAAGGTGTCATCATGCATGTGTGCATTTTGTCAAAAATTTCCTTTTTCTTTGTTCACATTTTTCACAAATAACCGATTGTTGACTTTTAATATAACAATCTCTAACTTTATCTAACTTACCCTAAAATTCTTTAAATAAATATGTTCTATTAGCTTTACATAGAGGTTGTATTCAACTAAAAGTCTACTTTTAATACATAAATTGACACAATATAATACGAAAATAATTTTATAATTTTTTAAAATTTTATATTTTTAATAATTTGTATTAAATTATATATAACTAATGATTTAAATTTATCAATAAATGATATATGATTGTGATTTTAAATTCTAACTTTAACCAACTTTTGTATATTAATTTTTAATAAAATAAAAAATAATTTAAAAATTAAAATAATTTGTACCTAGACATTAATTGAAAGATCAAACACAAGTCTACAAAAAATTTGGATCATACCAATCTACTACGACTTATTAACACTTCTAATTTTACTTGAAATATTATAATAAAAAATGTTAAAATAATTTTAATCCATGTTTGAAAAAGAAATGATATTTAATTCCTCGATATAACGTATCCATACTTTATTACTTTAAACGCGTATCCAATCACCGATCTTAATGTTGAATGTTGATAATTAAAATCAAACAAATAATATCTAATCTAACATCTCAAAATAGATAAATTAATTTTGATTCATTTAAAAAAGAGACATATATCAAGTAATATTTACCATCATAGAATTCAATACAAGTAGAATTTATCATCTAACCATTTCATTTGAAATCAACACATAATTTTGAATAATACACAATGAAAAGTTGAAATAAAAGAAAAGTAACGCTCAGGTCCAACGTAATGTAGATACGATTGAATACATAACTTTCTAGATAACAAGTAACTTAACAATGAAGAATAATTCTCTAAGAGGAATATATAATTTTATTTGGTAATGAGACATTTTAGTTTAAAAATAATAAAGAATTGAAATTAAAAATAAAAAATAAATTAAATTAAATTTTATAATAAATTATGTGATAAAAATTTATATATAAAGATTCTACGAATTTATATAAAATTAACTCTTTCGCTTGACGTAAAAATGAACAAAAGTTTAATTTAAGAATAAAGAGTTTTAATTTTTTACAAATTTTTATATATTATTATTATTATATAAATTTTTATTTTAATATAAAATTTGAGTAATTTTAATTTTTTACCATAATTAAAATTAGAAAACTCGTACAGAGGAAGCTGAAACAAGCGCCCGTCACCCTCACCACCCCTCCCCTACCCGTCTACCGGGAGCCCGTCGCCCTCACCTCCGCCCAGCGGGCAGTCGATGCCCTCACCCCCTCCCTACGGCAATGAGCGTTGGGTGAATCCTTTTGGAAGACGGCGACGAACGCTCGTAAGCGCCGACGTCGGAAGGTGCAGGAGATGCGAAAGCCGAAAAGGGGGAAGACCTAGCGAGGGCTCAATTTTTCGGCAAGCACGAACAGCCTCAACTAATGAAAACTTTCTTCCGTCGCTTTACCTTCTAACACCCGCTAACTTTTTCACTTTTCCTTAATTTAATCTGTTTGTTCTTAAAATAATTGAAGGCCGCGTTTGATTTAAATTATAATTTTGGCATGCTACTTATATTCCTGAATAATTATGTTTTGATGGGATTATATTTAAGTAGATTATAGAAATAAAAGGTCATAATATATACTTCACAATTCCATCATAGATAAAATTTCCGATCATGAGGATTGTAGAAACTCCCTCACAATGCCACTATCCACCCCGGAGAGAATATGCGACACAACTCCACCCCGGAGAGATGCGCTGGCAGTATCTCTTGTAGCTTTGCCTGAGGATTGTGACCTTGAATACAAGGGAACTGGTTATATCTGTTTGACAATCATCACGTAACATCATCATTAAGAACAAAATCCATTATACCCATCACGCTTAGAAACCAGCCCATCCAGCAGGCTTAGTGGTTTCAACTTTTTTGGCCTCCCTCCTATTGCCCTGAGAACCAGTATTAGGTGTCTGTTGGGTCACAGGTGCAGCCGTGAAACGATCCTCCTCAAAGCCCCATGAGTTAGTTGTAACACTTGAACTGGAAGGTTTACTGGCCTGACGACTGCCACTTGTCCGAACCGATTTTGGATGACTAGGCATTGCCCTTGACTGTTGATTTGCCTCGTTTCCAAATGGCTGCCATTCCTTTGATTCTGGAGTCGGAGATGGTGATGTATTTCTTGACACACCTTGCTGGAGTTCAAAAACTGACCCCTCAATTTTTTCCCTTTGCTATAGCACGGTAATAAATCAATTTAGGATAGTTTTTATAAATAAAATGAAATATAAATTGTAATGCGAGGGGCACATGGAACAATAGTTTTCATACCCGAGCAGCAGGGGATAAGCTACCAGTAGTACTAGGGTTTCTTGAGCTGCCTTTATTTTGTAGAGATTGGTTTTTTGCAGCAAGGGCCTGCTTTAGTTCCTGAATCTCCTGTCGCTGGGAGCGGCAGATGGCAGATAATTTCTCATATTTTGACGTTATTTCGGTTTTTTCCAAATTAGATTGTTTCAGCTGATCTTTCAGCATCCTAACTTCAGCCTCCAATTCCTTCACAGATGTAGTGCTGTTGTTAATTGCGGGATTAAACTTAGCGGTGTCAAATTCCGCAACAAAAGCATTGAAGGTTTCATTCTGAGAAATAGCCTTGTTCTCAGGGTATGATGCCTTCATTTTCTGATTTTCAGGATGTGATAATTTTGTTCTAACAGAGCTACTACCATTGTCAAATCTAATCTCAAAGTCCTCGCTAGAGCCATCATCAAATCTCTTCAAGGAATCCTCCCAGTCAGTCTTTCTGGAAGGTTGTCCACTGCAATGCTCTTTCAGAATAGCTCTCTTCTCATAGCCATGCTGGCCATGTTTAGATGCCCATTGATTAACTGGTTCTTTATCAAAAACTGGGCCATTGTCCTTCATATCCTGATTATCTGGTGCATACTCTGTAGCCCAAAACGTGCCCAATGGAGCCCCATCTCCACTCGCCTTTGAAGAACCTAATGAAGTTCTGTGTTGCTGTTCACCCTTGGCAAGCTGTGGAGAGCTACCAGAAGGAGGGGGTGATCTTCGTGGCATCATAGTAGTCCTCTTCGTGGCTCCTGAGAATCAATATAACTTATTAGAAGAGGAAACAGTAAGCTGACACAGCAAGACAAAGTTAGCTGACATGTGCATTCCAAGAAATATTGGTATTTGGAGTCATTGTTTCCAAAAACAAACTTTTTTACTCTTTTATATGAGCAACGAACTTGATTTGCACAGTTGTACGACAAAGCACTGAATGCACAAAAATATTAAGTTCACTTGAACATGGAATAGCAAAGAATCTCACAAAAACCAATATATATTGAGAGGACCTTCATCATGAACACTTGCGCTTGCATTATGCAGCTCTGGCGTGTGCGTTGCAACAGATCCATCAGGCATCTCTTTTTGCAAATCCACAGGAAGCTGTAGATTAACACGAAACCACACCTGTGGAGATATTTGGAATTGGTAAGATACCAAATTAATCGAATATATGATTATTGCATATGCAACAATCAACAACTAACCTAGATTCATGGAGATGAATGGGCAATCAAGCAAACCTTGCCTGCGTTATGTCTGGTCTGGCATCTGGGGAAGCTTGAAGCATGTCCTTGATCAAATCAGTTATGGAAGAGCTGTACTTCGGCAACTCTGGAATGCGATAATTTCCATTCAGGATCTGTAATTTTGATTCACCATCAAAAGCAGATTTCAAATAGCAGATCCTGTAGAGAAGGCATCCAAGGGCCTGCATAAAATTAAACTACATGCTTTAGCTTCTAAATTACACAAATAATCAATCTGCAACTTTTTTGGTCATAGTATGCGTTAAGGGCATTGCTAATTAATTAAATATGCCCTGAAATGTAGCCTATCCAGCAGAATGTCATATGAAGCACAATGCATTTCTAAGAACGATTTTGCATATGGTCAGCAAAACATATCATTTATGTGTATCGAAAATTATGGGTTGAAGTATATCCACAGTAATGTAGTATGAGATTGCATAACAAATGCAGGTATAATCAAAGTGGTTTATGATAACATTGTTAGAGTCTAGTGAATTGGCATACTGCCAAATGACAGGGTATGGTCACTCCTTGTTTAGTCCAGATTGACAATGAAGGGCCTCTCCTTTCAAAACAAATTATAATTGGATTACATATACAACAACAATAATAACAATAACCTGTGTCATAATCCTATCATGTGGGACATTCAATTACATATAATACAACTAAAACAATACATTTTTTATATATAAATACTTAAATTGAAAATTATAACTACGTAGGTGAAAGGCATAATTAAAGTTCTAAACAAAAAATATCAAAATAATGAAATTATATCAAATTAAAACAACTCAAAAGAAGAAAACTAATAATTAAAAAAGGCTGCTTAAATGGCCAAAATGGAAAAAAATAACCATGATTTATTCTCAAAAATGGAAAACAGAGGCTGTTTAAACAGAAAAATGGCTTTCTTCAAACCATTTTCTCCAGAAGAATGTTTAAATAATAATTTTCTCCATTTCTTACAATACTGACTAAAATATAAGCAAAAGAACTTGGATAAGTAAAAAAACAAAGGAATAAAGGTAGGTATAAAAAATTAGGAGATAAATATTGAACCCTCAGACATTTTAAGCCGCCCAATTTTAAACAGAAGATTTAGTCTTCAGAATTAAAGTGATGCAGATTTTCTTCATGCTTACCCAGATATCTACTTTTTCACTGATAACTTCTCTTCTGAGAAGATCCCACATCTGCAAACAGACAAATAGCACGTGGTCATTACAGTTATAGCTCAGGTATAAATGTTTAGGTGAATGAATGGATACCTCGGGAGCTCTATATGCAGGTGTTGTATACTTCCTGATGTTATCCTCTTCTATGCCCATCTCTCCAGGCTTGTCAAAGCACTTGTGGTTCGTAGATGTGCTACCAAAATCACAAAGTTTCCAAGCTCCATCAGATCCAATCAGAAGGTTTTCAGCTTTCAAATCCCTGCAATTAAAAATAATTGTCATTTCAGAACTTTCCATGACAACGTCAAGAGAGGAAGAAGATATGATTGGCCAGGAAAAGAATGAATCTGATAACTAAATATAAATAAGAAACACAGTAAATGTGGTTTTCAATGAACTTAGAACATCAGACAGAATAAATGATTTGCAGGAAAGTGCCAGTAGTTACACCATTCAAACATAGAAGATGTGTAAGGGAGAACAACAAGAGATTATTAGAGAATGAGGAAGAAATAAAGACAAAAACCTAAAAACTTGGTTACCGGGTGAAGCTACAACCTGACAAATCAAAAATTGTAATGGTTGCTGTAATTGTAGCAACATGAAAAGCGAAATAACCAAGAAAAAGCAATGACCAATCACCATGATCACACACACCAACAGAGTGTCTACCACACGGTTAAAACAAAAGCAGCAAACTATTTTACAAGATATTTTTGAAAAATGTAACATATCCATTTCAAGCTGTAAAGATTCGTTAAATAGATAAATGTATAAATGACAGTACTACCAAAGCATAGCATAGTGCTGTTGGTGTCCCCTTCTATTTTAAAGTTTAAAAGAGAAGAAGGTACTAGGTTCAAATAAAAGCAAAAACACTACCAATATCAAAAAAAAATGCAAATGATAACGTTCTAATAACCATGCATTGAGAAATTTCATCATATGCAGCATGTCAACGCTGATCAGGTGTACATAGAAATATCTATATCAGAATATTAGATCCATACCTGTGAGCGATTGGTGGTGATTGACAGTGCATGGCAAATACCGCATTACAAACATCCCTGAAAATCAACAGGATCTGTTTCTCTTCATAATACCCGGCTCCTCTGCTTTCAAGTACACTGACCAATGACTTATCGCAAAATTCCATCAGGAGGAATGCTTCCTTTGTTCGCCCCATATCAAGAATGTCGCTTGCAACGAGTGTCACAACATGGGGGTGCCCTTTAAGTACTCTCATCACAGAAATCTCCTTCAAGATCAAATTCAATGATTCATCATCATTACAGATCATGTGCTTCAATGCATACTGCTTTGACGGGTTTGCAGCATCTCGGGCAATGTACACGCAAGAAAAGCCCCCCTCAGCAAGCGCTTTCGTAACTTGAACCTTCGACCTACCAATATCTATTGTACGACCTTCCAGTCCAGCAGTTTCTTTTGGCATAAACTGCTTTAGTTTCCACATGATTGAAAAGGCCAGTACACGATTCTATTTGATCCACAAGCTCAACGAATTCCAGCGAAAACTACAAAAACGAAGCGATCCTACCGATTAGAGACGAACTAAACCACACGAATTAAAACGTGAATTATGAAATCCGCAACGACCATTCATCCAACGTCAATTCTGCTAAAACCCAGCACTAATCATATCAACGGATCAGGCAAGCGACTAATCAAACGCCAATCTTTCTTTCTTTCTTTCTTTCTTTTTCTGAACCAAACCGCAACCTCCAGAGCACCAACATCAAACTTTCTACGCGAATCTGAATCGGAGCAAGCAGACAGGGTGTGGGAAGGACGCTCCACCCCACGACGACCAATCCCAAGAGTGAATGAATCATTGAAGATCGAAAACGAAGGGATCGAACATTACCTATGTGGTGGATAGGGAAACGGCAAAAAGGTCAGATCTGCGACGACGGAGGTAGGCTTCGAGGCTGAAGAAAAGAGATCTAAGCCCCCTTCTTCTCCTGCGCTTTCCCTTCCCTCACCCTCCAACCGTGGGTTCTGATTTTTCTTATAATTCAGTTCCAGAGGAGGTCCCGCAAACGACACGGTGGTGGTACTTCAAAGATGGGCCTTTGCTTGAAATTATGGATATGGGTATGGGCCAGGTTTTGTAATTATAAAAACCTTTTATACAAGTAATGTTGATTGTAAAGTTTTTTTAAAAAATTAGGATTATTATTTTTGAATTATATTGAGATAGATTATGTTACGAAATCAATCAGGTCATGTCTAATTAAGTCAACATAGTCTAGTATAGTTAAATTATATAATTTACTAATATAATATGATTTGTTGGATCATGTTTAGGTTCGACTTTTATGTTTTTTTATCAACACCATACAAAAATAATTTTGTAATTTTTTAAAATTTTATATTTAATTTAATTTTTTTTAAATGATATACATTGTATATAACTGGGTGATTTGAATTTATTAATAAGTAATGCATAGTTATGAGTTCAAATTTTACATTTAACTATCTTTTAGACTTTTTAGTATTTATAAATTATATTAATTTTTAATAAATAAAAAATAATTAAAAATTAAATCATACCAAACCTAACATAATATGACCTGACACGAGCTCAAATAAGTCATACTTAGGCCGTTGATTGAAAGGTTAGACACAAATTGACTTAACGTTAAACCTACAAAAAATGTGAGTCATACTGACTTAACATAGCTTACTAACATCTTTACAAAAAAAATTGTCAAAAAGTTGTTAACAAAAAAGTTAGACAAGGTAAAAAGTGAGTTAGGGGTTAGGGTTTTTTAATCGTCAGAGTTAAAGTCAATAATAAGTTAGTTGTTGTCAGAAACATCAACAAGATTAATACAATGATTCTAAGTAGTAAGAGTAGGGTTAGCTGTTAAAGAAAGAGACAAAATTAATAAATCTAGAGGATTAATCAAGTGTGAAACTTTAATAGTAGATTTATTATTTGATGCTAGTGGTTCTAATCAAAAGGCAGTTAAAGAAAATATGTGAGAAAATATCGAAGAAATATCTTAAAAGAAATTGTAAAAAGTAATATGATTACGGTTAATCCATAAAGACTACAAAAAATTATAAATAATACATCTAGTAGTTGAAGCAGAGAGGTTGAATTTGAAAAAAATGAGGCATTTATTACAAGTATCACAAATATAATAGTAAAACCTCATCAATTTCTTTTGGAAAAGTTAACTTTAGTTAAGATCTTATCATTGAAAGTAAGTCAAACAAAATATTTAATTTTTGGTGGGACTTTACTTTTCCGTAAAGATTTATAAAATGGAAAACAAATAAACCCATCAGAAAGAACCCTGTAATAAGAGCTTGGAGTGTAGTTTATTTTGGGCAACCAATGATTATTCATAATAAGTTGGATATTACCAATAATAGAATAGAATTTTCGTACAATGTTCAGAGGAAAAAGGTTAATAAGTTGGATTTTGATGAGAGGGTTTGATAAATATTGTATAAGCTTAAGTTTTTTCTCGTTGAGACGGAGACTGAAAATATCTGGGAAAGGAATATTTAAGAGGACGAAGATCGAACCAACGCTTTTCCCAGAAGAATGTATGATTGCCATTGAAAACTTGTAAGCGACAGAATTAGTTAAAGCATGGGTACAGATCTTCAATGAGTTTCTAAAGAAAAGAGTTGTTAGAGTTTGAAGAGTCGAGGAATGCACTAAATCCTCTCACTTAAGGAATTGTCTTAACGTTGATGGTAAAGTTCTTATTTCCAGGAAACACTTTTCGAATTAAATCAATTATGATAATAGTTTAATCGATCATCTTTAAAGTTCAATTATGATAGTTTAATGTTTGTTGTAAAAATATTTTTTATTTTGAGTAGATCGAAAAATATCATTGTTTGTGTTTTTACAGATTTTTAATAATGTCCCCTTTTTTATGCAACCGCTTCATTGTTTTTTTCTGCTCTAATGCTTCAGTTTGAATGTTACGGAATACCGTTTTGGAATGGGTTTTCACTTACTCATCTTTGACTATATATTATTTATGAAAAAATGTAAATTATCATTGACATTTGACGCCACTATTTATACTATAAATCACTCAGCTGATAAAATAAATCAATATCCTAAATTAAATTTGATATATTATTTTAAATATTTACAGTAATTTTTATTACAATCATGACAATTTCTTTCCGTAGCCGTTTATTAAATTTTTTAATAGATTATACTATACACATTAGCTAATTATATAATTATATTTAAATTTAAATAATAAAATTTTAAAAAAGGCTGTACTACAGTGAAAAATATATTAATTGTATTTGATATCTTTTATATATTATCAAGATATATGTATAATCACATTAACCAAAAAAAAAAGGTAATCACATTAACCTGATATTCTTGTACATAATTAATGACACACTAATATCGTTAAAATAGTTTTAGAATGAAATAAGTTTGACATATGAAATTTTTTTTCACTTATTATCAATATGATATTAAAGTTAATTCATGTACATCAACTTGAAGATATTCGTAGACGTAAAAATAAGCCACAGGTTACGAGAGCATTAGAATAATTTTATATTTATACATATAAAAATAAATTAAACTTAATATATGAAAGAACCTTTTCATTTATTGTTATTATCTTGTCTAATAAGACACAAAAAAGGGAACTTTAAATACAAACAAAAATATTATAAATTTAATAAAATTCATCATCATGCAATTTTAAGTTTAATTAAAGTTTTAAGATTATTTTAATATTTTTTATTTGTTATTTTAAGGTTATTTACATATTTACAAGTATTTATAGGTATATGTACACTCCGATGTTATATATATTAAAATTTTATCTTAATTGACAATAAATAAAAAATTTATTTATTATCATGAAAATTTAAATTTAATCTTTATTTCGACGACTATTCTAACGACCTGCTGGGACCATGTATGCAGATCGCAGGAAGCTGAACATACATATACCAGCCTGCCCGCCATTAATTGTTCGTCGCGCGGAGATCTCGAGCCCTGCGATCATCCAGGAGGTGTGCTCCGAATCTGAAAACAAAAGCGGGGGGCGGTTTGGAGAATTTTTCAAAGGAACCGACAGTCGCCTGGCAAAGCGTCATTTCCATGCAATCCAAAGCTTAGATGCCATCCAACACAAGGAATAAAGAGACATATGGTATGGATAAATGAGAAAAAAAAGAAGCATCTTGGACGTACGTTTTCGTCGATGGTCATGCAGGAAAAGCCATATATTCCACACACTATTCATCTTTCAAGCAAGTATTTATTCGGTTTAAAAAAGAAAATTACTTGCAGGCTACCTAGCTTTTCTACGAATTATAAGATATATATATATACGTGTGTGTGTGTCTATATACATATATGTATATCCACTCCACTTGGTCTTCTTCTGCCTTAATTATTACATTTATTTGTTTTTTTCATAATATATGATAGCGTTATTTTCTCATGATTATAGAATAGAATATATATTGATTGTATTATAGATGTTACTGTTTACCATTAATGCTCACTTATTCGTGATTGTGACTGGGATTTTGGAACCAATTACTTGTGTGCATGTATGACGCTTTCTTTTGGTTACAGTAGTACATTTTTGCTTGAATTTAATATTTATTTTCCTCTCATCGAGTCAAATTTCATTGAAAAAGAAGACCAAATTAATACTCCAACACACACACACACACATGGCCATGCTTCTTCTTCTTGGCTTTTTTTTAATTTTTATAACAGTGGTTTTTGAGCTTCACACGAGGATTTTGTAGATTTTATCTTATTAAAATTGATTAATTAGTTAATTTTAATATTATATGAATTTTACTTTATTAAAATTAATTGGTTAATGTAAAAAGATTCACAAGTGATATATTTACTCATTTTTTTGATGTGAGATTATTTTT
>JAMKPZ010008003.1:0-13946 GCA_024699675.1 Amphibolis antarctica
TCTTCTTCTTCTTCTTCTTCTTCTTCTTCTTCTTCTTCTTCTTCTTCTTCCCACAATAATATTCTTTTTCTTCTTTAAGAATCTACTTTGATCTTCTTCTTCTTCTTCTTCTTCTTCTTCTTCTTCTTCTTCTTCTTCTTCTTCTTCTTCTTCTTCTTCTTCTTCTTCTTCTTCTTCTTCTTCTTCTTCTTCTTTCATTCATATATGCACACTATCTAATATACGATCTATCATGGATTCGAACCATAATGCTCTCACTACAGCTAGTGATATCACCATGTGACACATGCACCAGCATCCATATATTCCAGCTTCAAATCTGATCAATTCACCGACAAGATTGGTGCATTGGGCATGTGACACATGATTTGATAGAAACGTTTTAGAGACTGAAAATGCCCTCCCCGTGGATGCAGATCACTGCATCAATGATTCGAAATGATTTGCTTTTTGTATAAAAAACAAGAGGGGGCGGGGTCTGCTGTTGCAGGTGCAAACCAAAAGTATCTACCCTCACATATATATGAAGAAACAAACAACCGCCAAAGCTGTAATTAACACGTACCTCTTCAGTTATAATATTTTCTAGAATATATATTTTTAAAGATCTAAAACTACAGCTATGGATAATAAATACACAAGTATATATATTACGTACAGCTATGTTTTATAAAATATTTAAATGCTATTGAAATTCAGAACTAGGTATAAATCCCTAAAAGAAAACTTCTCACTTATTAATTGCATCCATATATATATATTCATGCAAGTGCACAAGTAGTGTGATGCTACATTCTGATGCATCGTATTTCATCTGATACAGTGTGATATATGGTGCTTGTAATTAATATTTCTAGCTATTTAAATTTTAATTGAAGAAATTCTTTACTTAATTATCTATAGACTCTAGCTGCAGAATATATAATTAAAGAGATTATTTGTACTTATGGTTTTGCACCAACATCAATCTAGACTTAGTCACTGTAAGTACTGCATGCAGTAATCACTAGCTGTAGTGTGTTAGTATATGAAAAGATCAATTAAACCATTCATCATTTTTTTGCTGTAATAGTCCGTTTGTATTCCATTTTCTATGATGGTACAATTGAATTAGTACACACCAATGGGCACCTACACCCTGCTGCCATCAATTAATGTGTAAGCCATAATGTCACTGCGCATGCAAGACATGCATTGTTACTTGGCAATCAATTATACATTAATTAGTTTGGTATGTTTTTTGATAGATGGTGAGAAGAATCCAAAGTTTCTTTTATAGACTTTACTGTACAAGTTAACGCTATTTATATCTTCCACTATTGGTAGTCAGTTTTGGTTGTTTCAATCGATCAGGACCTGACATCCCGGACAAATGTTTTATGATCTGTGATTATCTCAAGCATTATAATTAATTAGTTGCATTATATGCTTGTTAACTATGATAATTATCAGTCGATGGTTGATAATAATCTGTGTTGCAGAAGGGATAGCTTCATCACACACAGAGCCTTCTGTGACGCCTTGGCGGAGGAGAGCAACGAAGTGAAGCGGCAAGCGCTGCTGATGCCCTCCTTGGGCTCAACTCATGGATTCCAACCCCAACCCCAGATGATCACCTCGGAAGAACCGCCGATACCAGTCAACACCATCACCACCACCACCAACATGCGAATTCCACCAGACGTGAAGATCATCGATCCAGTGCCATCGTTCAAATCCCCCAGAGGCACCTTCCCACCCACTTTCTCCGTCACTACACCGTGGTCGACGATCACAATGGGGTCATCCGCCAACTCGTCGTCCGCCACGGCACTGCTGCAGAGCGCGGCACGAATGGGGGCGACGTCGAGCAGCAGCACCGGCGTGGATTCCACCGAGTACCTCTACCAACAACACCAGCACCTTCCATACCACCACGCCCAGTTCGACACCGATGCTTTGGGATACGCGGAAGCAGCCGCAGCAGTGTTCGACGCGCCGGGCGTGGACGTCCGGCAGATGAACGACGTCGACATGGGCTTGTTCTCTGCACCGGTGGGAAGCAGGAACCCCTCGACAAGGTATGCTTGTGCTGGTGGTGATACCATGACCTTCGATTTCTTAGGTAGGAGGCAGTGAGCAGTGAAGCAGGAGTCAATTAAATAATTAAATCGAACGTACGGTTGATCGAGAATAGTTTGTATCCGTATACAATAGATCCTATATACTGTTTTTTTTGGAAAGTGGCATTGCATCTATGAAGTCTGCAGTTATCAAAGAGACCTTATAGGTCACTGCGAAACACAAAAATTTCTTAATATTTAGATTTTATTGGACAAAATTAGATAGTATCAGGAAGATAGTTTCTATGGAGATTGACCTTAGGGTAGTGTTTGTGTTTTTTTAATTAACAAGAAATTATACGAAATAATAGTTAAATTTTTTGTTATTGTTCATTAATTTTAAATTCACAGACACTTTGTAAAGATACATTTGTGTACGTAGAATTAGTCTAAAATAAATTGATAAAAAATTATTTTTTAAGTAGAATTAAATTAGTCGAAAATAAATTTAGTGTAAACGTGTTTCTACATCTCTCAAAATTGAATAGAATTAAAAATTCTCATAATTAGACGAAAGTAAGTGTAGAAGTTCGAATTAGCTAAATTTCAAATAATTCATATTTTATGAGTCTGAATTTCATTTTTGTCTTAAATTAAATAGTAAAAAATATTAATAAAAATAAATTAAATTCAATTTCATTAGCTTAAATAAGTTATCTATAGAAATTGAATTCCTTTCAATTTAATTCTCATGAATACCAAAGACACAGATGGAGGTTAGAGTGCAAAGGTAAAAAAGAGACATGATTTTGAGAAAAAATCTCTTTATTTCTCTCATTGACGTAAAAAAAAATTACTTTAATTATATTATTTATTTAAAAATATATTTTATATAATAAAAATCTTTATAAATTTCTGCAAATTTTCACTGAACGTCTTCTACACGATTTGCGCCACGGTCCACTAGTCCTTCGGTTGCCATTGACAAAGGAGTAGGACGCTATATATTGTTATAGTATAGTCCAAAAGGGTACATGTATCATGACGTCATCGCATGAGCGAGTGATGTGATACGTTTGAAATTCTGAAATTAAATTTTAAAAATAATGTTCTTCATTAAACATTAATTTCCAGTACTTACGAGCTAGCATATTATATATATATATATGGGATACGATCATACAATACAGCGATAAAAAAGAAAAGTTCTAGAAGGACATTCATATTTTTCAATGGGAAGAAAATAATTTTTTATTTTTTAAAAACTCGAATTTAAACTTTATAATTCGTATATTTAAATTTAATACCCGAAAACAAGGATGCCATGTCGTTCCGCGTTCTGCAATCGGATCAAACCCTTGACGGGCCCCTACGTATATCACATCATTCATATCTTTACAAATTCATATCTATTATTACGATTGCGAGCCGGGCCCGGGTGGGCCTAGCCGAGCCTGTATTAGGCTTCCAGTGTGCCTATTTCACAGTTTCTCAAAACCACGAGAGCGTATATGAAATGTTCGCAAGTGAAACCCTAGACCTGCCCTTCATCTCCCGGCCGTCGCGTATATAAATCATCCTCTCGGCTACGGCTTTCTGGCGTTGTTCTCCGCCACTGGTGCGACACCGATGCACTGCTCCTCGGATCGGCGCTTCCAGGTGCATCGGTTTTATTCCCAGCGGTGTTAGGTGTTTTGCATTTCTTTTTTCTTCTTCTGCTATGGATTTTTGCCTCTCCGTTTTCTCTGTTGTTGATGGATAGTTGTGGTGCGTTTGAGTTTTGATCCGGTGGCGGTGATGAAATTAAACCTACCTATTTTCTGATGTGCGGGAGATCACCCCCTCTGATTAAGAAAATACCAATGGATCCTTCTGAGCCTTCGTTCTTCCTGAATTTCATCTGCTTTTCCGTCTTTTGGATTATGTGCCAGGCTCCATTTCATCGATCTCCTCCACTTGTTTCTTTTTGAGCATTTTAGTCCAGAACATACGTTTTCTGCTGATGTGATGATATGATTTGATGAACCTCAAACATGTATCAACATCAAGTTAGACTACAATTATCTGATCAGCATCTTGCTTTGCTCCTCTCCCTTTATTTTCTCGATTTATCAAACATGAAGTTTTTATTTCGTGTAATTGATTTTGTATAATAATTATAGTAAAATAGAATAAATGTATAATAATTGTAATATTTTTTTATTGTAATATTTAAATATAAAATATTAAAAATATCCTCACTTGAGATTAGAACGGAAGGAATCTGCTCGCCTGATCTGGTACTGCTGCCTCCGTCGCAACCTTCTCACACTACATGAAACGAACACCAGTCATCTCTCCCGTTTTGTCGTATCCCTCTTTTGCCATTAGGAGTAAATACCATCCATTCCTCTCGTTGCGCTTCATAGACTTAAAACGAATAAGCATTTCATTGTTTTATTTAGTGTGGTTCGAAAAACTTTTCAAATGTTACTTTTGGGATTAGTTTTTGTAATAAAACATTGTCGATGTAAAGAAAGTATTCAAACAATATTAACTTATCCTTCAACGAGTCATTATTCAATGGCAATGTTTTTTGTTACAGTGTAAATATGATACGTGAAAAATGTTATTTGGTGAAAAGGTTAAATATCGTACTTATATAGTAAAGATTGTACATTCGTCCATATTTGATAATTGTGATTTAAATATTTTTTCATATAAAATCTATGTAAATGTTTGAACATGTAAGATGAATGTTTATATTTTTATTTCAATATTTTTTTTTCTCAAATAACTAAAATGTGAACAAGTTTTTTATGAATTTTTATAACATGTTACAGATTTTTAAATAAATATGAGAACTTTTTTGACCGAAATCTTAGTATTCCAATTTAATTGATATTTCATTTTGAAATACAAATAATTCACTTACTTTATTTAACATATCCAAGTTACCGTGAAGTTAACATAATAACTTTACAATAAATACTAAAGATAACATGGTAAATCGTAGAGTAATGATCGTACTTTCACGATTCACTATTAAAAACGAAAATAAATATAATTAAGCGAAATAAATCTTTCATTTAAAAAGAGGAAAAACTTAAATGATTAATTGATAGAGATTAAAGTAAATTTAGAAATAATTACACAAAAATTCATAAACATATTTTAACCATCGTTTGTTATTAAGAATCATGTAAAAATTAAAAATCTCATGTAACCAACACAGTAACAAACACAGGTACAACTTTACGAGAAGAGAAATGAATTTTACGAATCTAGTTACGGGTTACTCATTTTAATATTAAAAATCACCGCTTCCCCCGAACAACAAAAATTCTCTCGACGTTAGAGGTCTGTTAACATACACGGCCTCGTTGGGGTATACTTTAGTTTTTTACTTAAGTTTTCTCATATGTAGTTTATTTTCGGATATACCTTTGGAAGGTAATGTAACACAACACTTATCAAACCCAATTGTAGGGTTTGTTCGTAAAGAATAAACCCGCATTATTACATATTGCTGAAATATAGCACATTATTAAAAAGATAAATTCGGAAGTCTCACATCGTACAGTTACTAAGTTGGGGTGTAGGCTCCCCCAATCGAAGCTGAATACTAACTTGGCTTATGCTCGAATCTGCCTTGAGGATCTCCCATTCCGCTTCTTTTGCTATGCTCATTGCATCCCTGATGATGGTATTTAACATTGAACACTAGCAAATCTAAGTAGTAATCTGAACCATCCTATGCTTTGAAAACAAACCTGACTAATACGTCTGAAGACATGGAGACCTGAACTTGCAGAAAGACTTTCCCTTGCAGTGAATGGTGGATTATGTGCTCAACATCCATTTTCTGGGAAAAGTAACGCAATTATCACGTGACGTATTCTGTAAGTTTCAAGTTCGTTTGTTGAAGCTAAGAAGAATCGCATGTATTGCAATGGAAGAATGTTTAACTAATATCATCGGTTTAACTAAAAATTGATGTAAGTGGAAGAATATTGCAATTGCAAGTCGTGTGAAACCAAACAAAAATATGTTTTGTAAAAATATCATCGTGAGAACGTTAGGCAATGATTTTTAGAAATACTGCAAACGCATATCCCCTTCTAAATGATTAATTTCCACAAACATAAAAACGAAAACTTTATGTACATTTGGTTTCTACTGTTAAATGGACATCGCCACAGATGAAAGTTAGAAAGTGCCATATAGATTGGAAATTGTTAAGCATGTATACTTTATTATTTGATAATAAAAATCCATATAAGGCTCGAAATATGGATAAGTATTAGAGTAATATGATAAGTATTGAAATCACTATAGCAAAGGATGAAAAAAATACTAAAGAAACAGTAGGTAATGTAACGGTATAATCATAAATAAATCTTTTTTTTTGTATATGTCGTCGATAAAAATGGTGTACCTCTGGAAAGTGTGATGATAAAATATTTGACACGGTGGCTTCAGCATCTGACTTTTTCCGGTAACTAGAGTTTCTGCTCATTCCTACCAAATTCTTTCTTTGGTCTGGTATAGCATCAGAGAACTCTGTAATCGAAGGATCTAGAAAAATTGGCAGAAAGACAGCATGAGAAATGGGGGCCGAAGGAAAATGAAAATAACAGCAAGACCAAAGGTTGTACCAGTCTTCTAAAGCAATGGAAAATTCAAAGAGACAAAAAAGTCAAACTAAAGTTAAAATTGGAAGATAGTGCAAAAAACCTTTTAAATTAAGCACAGTACATCTAAAACGTAGAACTAAATGGAAACCATATTTACATACAAGGCTCAAAGAATTTGGTAGATTGATGGATATTGGATGGATCTCCTCTCATTACCTATATGTATAAAAACTTCTGCAACCTCTCGATGGTGTTTCTGAATGTGTTGCCGGACATTTTCACCAATGTCATGTGCAGCACTCACACTTAAAAATGGGTCTACCTGCCAATAAGAAAATTTCTTCCAGTAATTTACTCTGAACAGGATTCAAGATCGTCAATAGTATGTAGATAGTTTCTTAATTCTGAACAATTTCCTTGTGAATTTGATTTGCCAAACATGAAATATTCGTAATCTACAAGAACCTTGTGCATTGCTGTTGTATAAATAGGAGGTTATTCAGATTATTTTCTGTTAGAATTAAAACCTGCTTAAAAATATGCACCTCCACTAAAAGGTTTGCCAGGTATACTTCATTGTTACAAAGAATAATGAACGTAAATATTATAATCAATATTATAAAGAATTGTAAGATTATTTTCTGTTACTTCATTGTTGGTGAATATTATAAAGAATTGCCAAGTTTTATAAGGACTATTATTCTGTTACAAAGAAATTGCCATGAGAGTTTACCTCAATGTGCACATCAAGGTAAAGTGCCGAACCTGCCTTTCTTCCCCTTAACTGGTGGCAACCCTATAAGAACAATTATGAACCTTCTGTTAGCATAATAAACTAAAAGTACTTCACTTAAATGTGTAGAATGTACCAAGCAAAAATCAAGCTGTAACATTAGAGAAAAGCAAGAGGCAATATACATCATCACATCTAAAAAATAATATACATATCATATATGTGAACCTGAATTGGAATCTTAAAAAAGTGTAAATCTCTAAACATGCAAGGTTTTTTCTATTTGATAAAGTATGCAAATGAAAAATGCATGAGAACAAAAATATTGGGAAAGAATCAGGTATCCAGGTCCAGATCAGAGGGTTACAAAAAGTGACACTTCCAGCGAATAATCTGAAGCTAAAGTGAAGATTTCGTTCCAAACCACGCTCCCTAAGCAAAAAGGATTTACCTCTTGATTCTTTATGGAAAACAGTTTCAGATACAAGCTCATCACTCACAAAAAAGACTTAGAAAACTCTAGACTTATGAATTACTTTAGAAACAACCACTTCCACAGGCACCATTATCCATGCAATTAATAATAACGAAGATATACAATACAAGATTATCACAGTAACTATAATATTTTGAGTTCTTTCTCATTTTAATTCCTTTTACCAAGAAATATGTTGGACAAGCTAGTTGCAAGCACAGGAAAAAAATCAACTGAAATGGCAATAACGTTTTAGAGGAATGTGATCACTAAAAGATAAGTATTTATCCTACTTGAGCTACATGCAAGCAAAAATCACAATTATAGCAGGAATGAAATTTCCAGAGGCTTTCCCAAAAAAGTTCAGCCTCACCATGATAGAGACTCTATTGTCATGTACTTCCTACCTCACCATGATAGAAAATTTGATGCCATGTTCTTCCAACATGACCTCTATACTTACCTATAATCAAGCTTGACAAAAATCCAACAATCTAAGAGGACCATTCAAGAAAAAAAATGTATTTGATCATGTAACCACATCTTCAGTACTTTTTTCCATTATCGGACCAATATTATGCTGTAGGTGCATAATGATGTTCGAATGTGTTCACCAACATAGTAATATTGGTAATATGAAACAAAAATACTAATTATTAGTAACAGAGAGAGAACTGAGAATATGAATTTACCTTTACACCTTGAACATCACATATCGTATGTTTTACTGGGGCCAAAACAGGAAGAGGAACGCCAGCATCAACTAATTCCATGAGACTAAAAATATGAGAAAAATGACATGCAAAATGGCATAAGAAAAATTATTTTAGTTGAATAAAATTGTCCACTGCCGCAGAAATTTAAGAAAGAAGAAGAAGACCAAAACCACTCCATTTCACAAAACAAACAGCACGTCTACATTGCTAAAATAATGAAAAAATAAAACATCATTACCTTTCATACCCACTTTTCATTCCAGCTTTTAGAATCATGCCAGACACCATAAGTCCAGCAAGGGGATCCAGAAATCTCATCCCAATAATTGCACCTCCTGTGCTCAAATAAAATGCCTTAAATGTAACTAGAAGTTCCACTTATAGGAATATCTACTATTTCAATGTTGAACCAACAGAAAGAAAGGAACGTATGGGTTTTGAATGGCAATCAAAAAAGGACCAGAAATTTAATATTCCTTTTCCACTAATGCAGAGATGCAGAGACACCCAACTTGAAAGTCAAAACAAATTGGTTAAAGTGGAGAGATCTCTTCTTAAATATTTGCAAATAATCTCCATTTTTACTAATGTATGTCTAACACATTCTTTCGGTGGTAGTCTTTTTAAAATATTAAAAGCGTCCTTATTTTTAAGATTGGATGAGACTTGAGTCTAAAAGATGATATTTGATTATGACATCATACACAACTTTTAGACATGAGTTATATGTTTGACAGTCTACAATCTGCTTAATTGGATAACCTGAGGATAGCATCCAAAGCATGACCATATCACAACTTACCCCCTATATGACTGCAGCCTTGGCACCTGCCTTTATAACAATAATTTGAAAGCTTTCTACTTTCCGAAAGCTTATAGCAATTTTTGATGTTCAAATGTTTTTCTCTTTTGCCTTTCATTAGGTTTTATTCACTTTCTTTAGTTGGTTCCATGATGGATCCTCTTCCCTTTCAAGTTCCAACATGCTTTCCCTCTGACTTTTTTTGGAAGTCTTTTTTTTTCCTGTTTTGTTTGCCTTATCGATAAATTTCCTTACTGTTTCAAAATAAACTAGTCATGTTCAGTTGGAATATCATCATAGTTTTTTCCCGTTTTGTCTTGCCTTATTGATAAATTTCCTTATTACAAAATAGACAAGTTGTGTTCAAGTTGGAATATCATCATTTAACGAATGTTTTGAATTCACATTGACTCTAAATGAGTCTGGGTGCTGAATAATTGGACTCAAATCCAACCCACCAACTTCTTTTGCTACCATGAAAATTCAGATGTTGACTTTACATCTTTATTGGATAACTTTTCTGTTTACCCTTTAACTTTTTGCAGTTACACTCTTGTTGATCATCAATTTCTAAAATTTAGTATGTTTTCATTTTTGAATTGACGACAAACTTCATAACGAAAAAAATTAGCAACATTAAGCGCAAAAAAATCCACTGTTTAACATTAATTACAATGTTGGTGGACTTACAAGTGGCATCAGTAGTATTGTCATTTTATTGATCCTATTATTATTGAACATATGGTATGAGTAAATCGGAAGGTTAGATATACATCATAGATATTATAATTAAAGAAGAATATAGATATCTTGATTATTTTTAAATCTCAATAACAAAGAAAATTTTATTTTGATAACCTCGACAAGGCAAGCCATGTATTCCATATGTAAATTATTTACATGTAGTTTGCATTGCAACTACGAAAAAAATTTAAGCAAAGGCAATATGTCTCATACCAACCCCAACAAGAGCAACCACAGATGACACGGCATCGACACGATGGTGCCAAGCATTTGCTTTCATCAATCCACTTCCTTCCTTATCCCCAGCTCTTTTTGTAATCCAATAAAGTCTACAATGGAAGAGAAAAAGTAATAGCAAACTGACATTTTCCATCAAAAGCAGTCAAAAGAACTATCACGAGAAAGGAAGGTAATGCAAATAGTCAACAAATGTTTAAAAATAAAAACATCCAGTTGTTACCTGTGATATTATATGAATAGGAAGTATTTAAAAACACTTTCAACTCATAAATGCTATTGCTTTGTAGAGAAACCCATACATATGAATTTCTGGTGATTACACTGGTATGCTTGGTAGTCTGGTTGATGGTGAATGCATTTTCTAAGCAGGACAGGAAAAGCATTATTGCGCACAAGAAAATATAGTGTAAAACAAATGTCATGCAAGATACACATTCCTTTTTTTTGAACGGTAGGAACAAATAATTAAAACGATGAAAAAAAGATTTAGTGCAAACTACAATGTATACGGAGAAAAGCCAAGAAGAAGAAAAATAAAGAGAACAAATACATCCATAATAAAGACAAAAACGAGCAGAATCAAATATAAAATAAACAGTAGACAGGAATTCCTTATAGATGATCATAGTGTGTCTGTGCGTGTACTCTGAAATTCAGCAATCATCAACACTGTATGTCCTTTTTTAACTCCACAAACACATACAATAATATCAGATATGCAAACATGCATACAGAAATATCTATTGTACAGTAATCAAAACAAGCAGAATCAAATATAAAATGAACAGTAGGCACAATTTTTTTAAAGATGAACATATTGTGTCTGTGTGTGTACTCCAAAATTCTGCAATCATCAACATTGTGTCTCCCTTTTTACCACCACAAGCACAAACAATATCAGGTTTGCAACCATGCATAAAGAAATCTGCCATACCCTTCTTTAACAGAAATTGAGATGATTGTCATGCTCAAAGCCAGCAAAGGGTGTTCCAGGTCAACCCCATGATGATGACCACCATGGGCATGAATAATTTCATGATTATGCACCATTGAATGTTTAATCATAGTAGGAGTTGATATCAAAACATCCTGCAAATGGGAAAAAGATCAGGATTTACAGAAATAACATGACTCAATAAACTAAACTATATAACAACCCATTATGAAATTTCACTTGGGAATACAAGAAACTTAAACAATGTGCTGGCAACACCATGGTAAGCCCCCAGAATAGGGATTTGTCCTCAATTCCCTTCTTTTATTAAATATTTCTCTAATACCCTCCTTAACCCAAGAAATTTTCTTAAATTCCCTTTCCATTAACCTCTATTATCCTCCATCATATTGTCAAAATCTACCACTGTCTAACCAAATTTATTTTGACAAACACACCCTTTTCTTAAAAAAGCATTTGCATTCTCTCTCCTTGACTCTCTCTCCATCACTCACATTCTCTCTTCTCTCTCCATCACTCATTTATCCACATTCATTTAAGCCCATAGGTTAACATTCAATCATCTTTACAAAAGAAAAAAAAAAGATTACATGAATATTCTCATCAAAGCCAATCTATGTACTTCACACAACCCTTGAGCTCCTTGGAATCTAAAATGTCAAAACAAATCATGGCCTTGTGTTCATCATCTTTCTCTCCCACACCCTCAGCATCACAATGTGTTTGTTCCATCTAGTTCACAATAAAGCACAGGTCTCACCTACTGAAACAAACCACAACCAACACCACCAATTCTTTGTTGGATCTCCCAAATGTAGCACAGGCAATGGCAAAATGTCTTTTGTGAGAACAAAGGCAGGTGAAAGCTTTGTGATTCATTAGTAAAGAGTAAAGACAATGCCTCTATTTATAAAAGTTACAAAGAAATGGTCAATACAACTTTAGCAATGTAAGACAAAACCTATCACATATACATAACCCTAATATATTAAAATGTTTTCATACTCCTCAAGCTAAAGCATCCAACTTGCAAAAACTCAATAACAATTCAACAAGCTTAAACATAGCTAAAAACAACAAATATATAGAGAAATATAAAAACCCATCATTGTAACAATAATAGCAACAAAAGGTAGCAGTAGTTGTAGCAAAAGTAAAAATAACAAAAATAATTTTAGATAAATTTACAAATAAATAATTTGAACAATAATAAATTAACCATTGGGTGATACAATCTACAATAGTAAAACAAAAGACAAAGTTGATTTATCCTCGTAAAGTATAGACAAGTAGTTAGATGAGAATGTGATCTACTATTAGGATTTTGTGAAATTGTTTTTTATTACTTCCATCATTTTTTTACACACTTTTCTCTCTCCTCTCCTTTTTTTTTCTTTTAAGCTAATCATGCAAAAAGATATCCATATTTCAAAATCATTGATTGATTGCTATGAAGTGGAGCTTGTAGTGAGTGATGGTGGGGGTGACAATGGTCAAAATGATATTGGCGATGATGGGAGCATCAATGTCAAAGTGGCCATATAGAGCTATGGTAAGAGATGCAAGGTGTTAATCTGTGTGGTGGCGAGAGATATGATGCTGTAGATGGTGGAGTATTGTAATATACTAATTTCATTTTAATAGAAGTAAACAATAAGGCATCTAAGAAAATTTCTCACTTACAAAAGGGTTTGGAGCAATACTTAATATAAGGAGGATATTAACAAAACTGACCATTTAATGATGGTGGTTGAGCAAACCCAACCCCAAAAATTATTTGAATAGGAATAAAAAAGACAAGTTTAATAGTTCTTTTTGAGAAATGATATGCATTTTATTAATGAAAAATTGAGCTTCATAATATTTTGATGGATAAATAAAACATAACAAACAAATATTTTAACATAATGATGAGACACACATGTAGAATATGCAAAGCATGCCATGCAATTCCACCGGCACTTGCCAAAAGCATACACGAGATACCAAGAGCTCCCAAAGTCTCAAATTTTGCATGTCCTGCAGTGGAAAGCAAACATGCAACAATTTGGTAAAAATGTGTGTATATATATACTTTTTTAACGAAAATTTCAGGAGTAAATCAACTACAAAATAAGCTTCCAAGCCAGAATAAATGTTAGAGACTGAAAATTTTATACTGGCTGATTTTCCCAGTAGTCTGGACCACTTGTGTGGCAGTGCAGTCCAGACTGGAAACCGTGGAAAAATATAATTACAATTACAACCGAAGTATCCACAAGACAGAAATGGAAAAATTGCAACTGAAAATTAAAAATGGAAATTCAGCAAGATTCTTACTTATCAGCGCTTCCATTCCAAACATTGATAGATTATAAAAGTTTATAGCTATCACAATGATAGCTGGTAATGTGGAACTTAACATGAAGAATGTAACACACAAGATTTGATTAGTACCCATGTGCCAAGCTGGAGAAGGGATAACAATCTCTTCCTCGTTTAAATATGAGATATATTGCCACCATCCATTTCTTTCTCGTTTTAATTCATTAAGAATTGTGAAAGAAAAAGGACCTATGACATATATGGCTAAAATGTAATCATAATCCACCTTTTTCATACCATAAGTATTCATTGTTGATCA
>JAMKPZ010008004.1:0-10339 GCA_024699675.1 Amphibolis antarctica
GCCCATAAAGTGAGAGGACTAGACCTAGAGAAGAGCCCGACAATGACCCAAACCAAGCCCATAAAGTGAGAGGACTAGACCTAGAGAAGAGCCCGACAATGACCCAAACCAAGCCCATAAAGTGAGAGGACTAGACCTAGAGAAGAGCCCGACAATGACCCAAACCAAGCCCATAAAGTGAGAGGACTAGACCTAGAGAAGAGCCCGACAATGACCCAAACCAAGCCCATAAAGTGAGAGGACTAGACCTAGAGAAGAGCCCGACAATGACCCAAACCAAGCCCATAAAGTGAGAGGACTAGACCTAGAGAAGAGCCCGACAATGACCCAAACCAAGCCCATAAAGTGAGAGGACTAGACCTAGAGAAGAGCCCGACAATGACCCAAACCAAGCCCATAAAGTGAGAGGACTAGACCTAGAGAAGAGCCCGACAATGACCCAAACCAAGCCCATAAAGTGAGAGGACTAGACCTAGAGAAGAGCCCGACAATGACCCAAACCAAGCCCATAAAGTGAGAGGACTAGACCTAGAGAAGAGCCCGACAATGACCCAAACCAAGCCCATAAAGTGAGAGGACTAGACCTAGAGAAGAGCCCGACAATGACCCAAACCAAGCCCATACTCATAATCTACAGCAATTTGAATATTTCTTTCATATTTACTCTATCTACTTATGTTTCGCTTAGAAATAAGATTTGTAAATTTTTTTACTATATAAAATATATATTTTAGAAAATGATGTAATAAAAGTAGATGTTTTCACTGCAACGGTTAGAGAGGAAAATAAAAAAAGATTTTCTTATCTTGAGAATTGTATTGATTTAAATAATGTAAATTCTAAACTCACCTAATCTATTTACTTTGTTAAATAAAATATTAATACCAAATGAATTAAAAAAGAAACAATGTAGTATTTTGAAGATGTCAAATTAAAGTTTCAAAAGAATTTGTTGACTTCTCGGGATTTAGGAATTTGAAGACATATCTTGTGTTGCGTTTATTTAACAACTTTTGAGTTTTATAAGGACTTGAAATTACAGTGTTAGAGCTTTAAAAAGGAATTGTAACAAAACAGCTTTAATTCAAGAAGAAGTTAGATTGAATCTTGTGTTGTGTTTGCGTACTAGACGTAGGAAGAAATTTTATACTCTAAACCTTAAGACTGATGTATTTATTTATAGAAAATGTAGTTTTAATGTCTTACAGCAAAAAAGCTGAAATTAGACTAAAAAAATACAACTCAGGTTTATGATCAAATTTAATGGTGCACCATTAGAGGTATTATCCTTGATTAGTTGCTTTGGGACACTTACATAAATATTGTGACAACAGGGATTAATTAAACGTTAACCTCTTTAATTCTGTTACCGCTTGAATGCAAAAAAAAGAAAAAAAAGAAAAGGGAATTTATATAACAATACCTTTGTTATTTTTTGCAGTTCTCAATATACCTTATTATATATTTATGATTTTATCTTAATACATTACATCCATTCTTTTAAACTTATTATCCAAATATGATATTTAATTAATCTGACCACTAAGACTATTAATTAGCTCTTAACACCATTAACTAATAGCGAAATAGTGAAATGGACAAAAATTAATCGAAAACATATAGTGCTCGCTCGTATGTACTTAAAATCGATTAGCTATGAGAATGTAATCTTCTTATATATGTAACACTATTGAACAAGATATGCAACTCTACACATTATTATTTTTTACCTTAAATTGTTTCAATTAACAAACTTATCCGCTCTATATAACACATGAAATGGAGTAGAGTCTCTTTTACTGTTCATCAATGAAGAAATTTTCGGATTGCTCGGAGTGACTTATGAGTGGCAGCAGATGAGAATTGTTGGCTTTTTAATGAAAATATCAACAAATAATAAAATATGCATAGTAGATAAATAATAGTATTATTACAGGCAAGAAAAAATCGTGACACTATTTCACAAACTTGCAATAAATAATAAAAAATATTTTAAAAAATCTAAAAGTTTCCTTTCTGTGAATACAATTTTTCCCGTTTTCACGAACCACCCTCCTCCCTCGACGGCCGCACACTTCGACGCCGCCGCTGATCGCGACGCCGTTTCGACGCGCGCCGCTCGCCCCCGACGTTCCATCGCCAGTGTCAGTCGCCCTCGACGACGCTTCTGGCCCCGCGTTGCGCGCCCCCGAACTTGTGTTGCAGTTCCGTCGCCCGCGCCGTTCAAAAGGGTCTTGGGGTTTGTTTCACTGCATTATTTCTATGATTTTGAGTTGTTAGCTTTGATAGAAATGTTCGCGTCTACTGAAGGTACTTGTTGTTGCATAGATCCAATTTTCTTGGAACAAAACTAATTTAACTAGATTTTATTCAAAACCTGACCTAAAATAGCTCCTCTGTGAGCATTTCTCCGATCTGCAGTCTGTATAGCGCATTGCTGCTGGAGGATCAGCATCAATTGATCCAAAATTCCTAGAAAACATTCTTCTCACGATCGGTACCTAGTGTTGCTACTGCCTGGTTCGTAAAACAATCTTCTCACACATCTAGTTCATTCACAATGATCGTCTGAAACAAAATAAATAATTTCTAAGGTAACCCTGATTTATATAATGTCGTTGTTAGATTTTTCTGACTGTCACTGTGGTGCACAAATAACTTTCAAATTTTCAGAATTTCCGTTTTCTGTATGTAAAAGGTAAATGCATGTTTCAGGGCAAGCATAGTCATTTATCGAAAAGAAAAAAGAGCATCTGCCGTCCACCTCCTTCCTTTCTCTTCTCTCAGTAGCCGTCACATCGCAGGTACTACTCGTTTCTCTTGTGTGAAGATTTTTTCTATTCTTTCATTCATTCTATTGAAAAGAATGCTGGCTTTGGTGTGTGGCTGGGGTTGGAATTGTGATGTACTTCTGAAAACGTATTGCAAGCGCTGGATGTGTGGGGGATGTGGTGGAAGGAGTATGAGCGGTGGCAGTGAAGAAGAAGACGAGGAATTGGGAGGATATGATTCCAATCCAGTGTGTTGCGATCCCTTGCAGCAAGTTGGCATTGCTTTCTCTTTGGAGTGTACCAATGGACATGGTGCTTCTTGTTTCTGATGGCTGATGAGCAGGACTGTTGTTTATCTTCAATTGATTGGGTATTATTTTGGTCTACATATCCATCTTTTACTGAAATTTTTCTGATGAATTTGTTGCAGATCGTCTGCTAAGTTGGTGGAGGATTGGTTTGGTCTCCTGCCTGTTCAGCTTGATGCAAAGTGAAATTTCTCCACTTTCAGGGCAGCCATACTTCATTTGTATACTATCTAAGTCAAATGTGGAGCCCCCTCATCAGCTGGTAATTTACTTAAACCTCCACAGTCTTTTCTAAACTTGTTTCTGGACTATTGCCCATCGGCAGCTAACTGGTTGTGTTATTAATGTTCTGTCGCCTCAAGCGACAAGGCATCCTCCTAGTGCATAGACGATAAGGGGAGATGAGCCCTTGAAGTTGGCCATCGCCTAGCATCACCCAAAGGATCTTTTTCCCCACATGCCCCTGTCGCTCAAGTAAATGGTTAAATACGTAAACAAAACCAAACCAATAATAAAAACCCAAAAACAAGAGTCTAAAACCCTCAATGCACCTCTTCTATCGTGGTCGGTTTTTATCGAACCTCTTGCTCTCCCTTTTTCTTGCTATCTCCTATGTTGTTGGCTGCCATCATTGCCTATGGATGTTCCGCCCACCCTTGAAGCCTCCTCTCCTTGCATCTTGTCATTCTAAAATATATCAGAGATTTTCTGAAAAAAACATTCATGGTAAAATTGTTGTAAATACCTATAGAAAAAATAGTCTATTTTAGAATGTCCTTTTACATAAGTTTTTGATTTTTGTCCTTGATTTTTCATCACCTTTTGATATGTTTAATTTGATTTTTCCACCAATTTCTTTATCTCGTTTTTTTCACAAATGTTCATCAATATCAAATGAATAGAATGCATAATTTGATACCAATATGGTATAAGTTCGTATTTTAAGTGGAGTGTTGGCTTGCTATACTGGGGCTGTCGCGTCATCTCTGCCAACTAGTTTATCATTCTTATCCGTTTGTTTTCTGCTATTGTTATGTGTTTGTGTTGGGCTATTATTCTGATACTAGGAATTGAACATTTGAATGATCAAATGCTGCGATTTGCTGCACATGTATTTCACACTGATTTTTTAAAATCTCTGAAATTTTTACATTCTTCATGCGGCACCTGCAAATTAATTTATTCAACATTCCGATAGAAATATTTTGCTTAATATGGTATAAGAAAAGAAAAAAATATTGGTCTGTGATGTTAGGTTATTCCACGAACTTTCCAAAATTTGCTTCCAGCAACTACTGTGCCCATGACTTTATGCCATGGAAACAAGTCTTGGGAAGTCAGTTACTATGGAGACAGGTCCTTGAGACGTTTCAGCCCCCAGTGGAAGAACTTTGTGACGGACACTAAACTAAAGGTGGGAGATGCCTGTGTCTTTGAATTGCTAGACAACAAGGATTTCAAGTTTAAGGTCCAGATTCTCGATGGAGCACTCCCAAGAACCTCGGCCAGTTGCACAGAGGGGTGTGATCCAGATGGCCCTATTGTTATTGAGTAAGGGCAGTTTGTGTTGCTTGCATCTGATAAATGTTATATGATTGACTGCTGGCAAGAATGTGATTTCTGATAACCCTCAAAACAACATATACAAGTAACTGGAAATGATTTCTTCAAGCAATCTTGGTTCCTGTCATGGCATTTGTGATCTTTGCGGATCGGCCACAACCTATGTCAGAGTTCATCACAAGCGTGACATCAATGAGCTGGGAATTAACACCAACCAAGATTCAAGTTCATAGGAGGATCTACGTACTTAATTACCATCAACAAACCAACCAGTGTACAGAATTAAATGCCCAAAGCTGATTTGAGCATTGGACATGTCGCTCATTTTTTTGTGTGGGTATTATTAAGGTTGAGAAACATAATTGTGAATTCAAGAGAAACCTATATTTGAATAGAAATTCTTGATATAAGTTAGGTGAGTAGTTTACGCTTTTTTTAATTTAACATGATTTTTGAGGTAAAAATTCTTTTTTAATTTTTTTTCTAACAATTACATTGAAAATTTTTATTTATATTATATCATTTGTTAAAACATATATTTTACGTAATAAATTTTTTTACAAATTTCGTTACCAAAGAAATCATAATTACTCTATGCCATGGAAACAAATCCTTTCTATATCAAGATAAAGTTCAAGGTTGATACAATAATGTACACATATAAGTTCAAGTCTGAAACATTTGCCGATTTCCTCCAAAATTTTCCACAAAAAGCCCAGCGTACAATTCCAAATAATCATAACATGAAGAGGCATTAAACAGATCCATATATATGAAGCAACTCTTGTCTACGTTATTCAGATTACCGATTTCCTTGATTCTCCTGTCGATGGCAGAAATTTAGGGATACTTGTTAAAAATTTAAACATCCACATCAACGATCAAAAAATATTTTCAACGTAAAGAATAGGCAACCAATAAAGAATTAAATAGGTATATACATTGAATGTAAAATAGGCTTTCGGTAATAGGTCCATACTATCAAAAACAATTAAATAATCGAAGCAACATGTAGTATCATTTCCTTCTTTGATCTTTAGCGCTGAACCACCTTAAATACGTAAACGTACCATTCTTTTCACTACCATCTTTTGTTATTTCTAACCAAAGCTTTCGTGATTGATTTGACTGTATACCTAAAAATGCCTCTCTTGTCTTTAAAGAATTTTTTCGGCTCAAAAAAGTAAAAAATGTTGAAAAAAATTAATTCTTTTTACATTTTCTAGGATACATAAATACCTAAAAGTATAGAAATATTTTCAAAATTCTTCTTTTCCAATAGTTTTAGGGGGCACAAACCCTCTTTAATTACTTTCGTTGTATTTGTAAATTTAATTTTAACTTTAAATTTAATTTTATATAAACTTTTATATATCATTATTACTGTTTAAATTTTTATACATAAACTCTTATCTTATAATTTATTATGTAATTCTAACAAACTACTTTTAATTTTAACTTTTTGTAATTATTAAAATTGAAGTGAAACTCCATTAACAAACAAACATGGTCGTGCATTTTAAGAACCCGTTACTCTGAAAATAGAAATAAATATATAAAAACGCGGCAAGAATTGAAGAATAAAATTTCTTCCATTCTTTATGTACAAGATGAAAAGAGAGTAAGAATCTGGTGTTAAATTGAGATTATGAGAGTGATTTCAGTGTTTCACATGAATCGTTGATGCATATTTTAATTTCATAAATTTCGTTTACTTTTAATAACTTTTTGAATTTTCTAAACTTTCATATATACATGAAAACCTTTTTTTCTAACTTTTCATTTTCATTTACTTCTGTACTTTACTAACTTTTCGTAACATACAGTAAAATAAAGTGGGAGCTTCATTAATTAGCACTATATATATATATAACGTGAAGTAGAATCTGTACGTGTATATTAATTTTTGGAATCCAAATTAATAGAATCAGCATTAAAAAACAACATTATTAAATAGATAGCACCACCATAGGCCCGCCAACATATTTATGCTACCACGACTGCTTTCTTTGTTTTTAACGAAGTCATCATTTACGAACTTTTTTTTTATTAAAATTATTTTTAATATCATTATTATTATATAAATTTTAATATATAAATTTTTATTATTTTGATTAATATATATGTAATTTTAATTTTATTCATAAAATTACTTTTAATTTCAATTTTATCTAATTTTCGAAATTAACCAAAACTTTCCTCAAACACATCTAAAGTATTATTAGATGTATGTCTCACATTGCCTTAAATTTAATTATCAGTAATTTTTATAGACTTGTATCTCATTTTCTCAATCATAATTAATCAATTTTAACATGACATCAAAGTGTAGGAGAGTATTGAAGGTATATAAGATGTAATTGTATTTGACTTTTATACACTTGTGTTTCATTCTCTCACAAGTAATTGATTTTGAATTGTTGAACAAGTTGATCTAAGCAACTTATTTGAATACGGTCATTTTACAGTCAATGATCAAAATTTGCAAATAAATCTCTCGATCACTTGGGTGTGATGGTTTGGCAAATGTGATTTGAACAGATTTAGTGGTACGTAAGCAGTAAAAATTATTCTCTTCACTTGTGGGGATCGACTGGGGAGTGTTGTTCACTTTCACTTAGGTTAGAGTTTTTTATTTGTATTTATTATGTGTCGTAGTAACGTATAGTGAATTAATTAAATAATAATGAGGTATATGGTAAATTTTGATGTGAGAACTTATATATGAAAATTTATACTGTAAATAAAAATTTGTGAGAGAAAAAATCTTCTCGAAACATACCCTTAAGTTATGATTCCTGATCTTGCTTCTCCTAATTAATCAACAACTCGATCGATACTAGGCAGCAAAGTATCTATTAGCTAGCTGGAGATGGATGATCAGATGATTTGAGTTACAGGTATTATTAATTCTTCACCCCCATTAATTCCTACGTATAATTAAAGATCGATCATACATTAATTCGTATGGCCGCAACTGTGTAGTCTTACCACGTACTCCACACACACACACACACACACACATATATATATATATATATGCCTCGAGACAAATGCATGATAGACTAAACATGTCGACATAAAGCGCATGCCACTCAGGCACACAGTACTGGCTAAACGTGGCATGCAGGGCGCAGACGACCCAGTTAAGAAGGTCTGCACCGTAACTACGTACCAACAGGACTCGATGCTGTTAGCAGCCAGCACCCTAGTGCTTCACAGCTACCATGCATGCCTTCCCATCCTTCACAGCGCTCAGCAACAGGCGCGCACTGCAGGAAACCACTTGTTGGGTCTTGCCTCCCACCTCACGTGTCTGATAAAACAAGCGTCAAACAAAGAAAGCAACAAGACAGATGCAGCATTCAAATGGGGGTCACAAGTCGTGCCAACCTATGCGCTCTGCCACAACTCAGCCTTCTTCACCTTTGAGATGCTCTCCAGAACCCCCACAGGGGAGATGTGGCCCATCACAGTAACCCTCTTGGACGCCAGATCTACGCTAAACGACGTCACTCCTGCAGCACAGTTGTGTCAAAGAGGTACGAATAGGAAGCATGTATAAATGAGTGGCATGGCCAAAAGTTTTGTTAAAAGGAAGAAGGTGCGTACCTTCCATCTTGGAGATGTGTTTCCTCACCTTCATTGCACATCCTTGGCAATGAATCGACACTCTCATCACTACAACCTGCACAACCATATACATATATATATGCACACAGATCGTCGGTCAAGGTTTATGAAGCATATATATTTTGTTCAATCGTCGGTCACCATATATATATATATATTGTATGAGCTAGATATATTAAACCTTCTTTTACTTTTGACTAGCTTGCATTGTTAAGACATATATGTACGTTTTATCCAGAAGAAACAACGCATGCATGTGCCAATGGCAAACGGTTCATCAGATACAGACAAGGAAAAGAAAAAAGCGTAGAGCCCTCTGTGCTAGATGCCCCACTGGTGCACGCCAGAGAGGAATATCGGTCGGAGAGCCCCGGCCGGCCGCCCCTCAAAGCGTGTTGTTAATTAATTTGTGTAGCAAATCTAATTAATCCAAAAAACTCAACAGTAATTTTTTTGATTTTTCACTAAAATTTATGACCTTAAGTTTAAAATTTCACTAATACAGTAATAATTTTCGAAAAAAAGCATTACTAGCCGAGGAGTTAATTGCCAATGGTTGTTGGATTAATTAATATCCACGTATCTACACCTGGAAGACATCACCATGAGTTGCAGGCGTTGTTGGTGCGGCGGCAATGGCCATGGGCTCGGTGGCGCCTCTCTCTCTCCTCCCAACTCTGGGGACGGTCACCACGGCGCCCCTCGCCCTCTTCTCCTTGGCGGCGGAACGCTCGTCTGAGAGCATCTTCTCCGGCTCGACGAGGCGGGTGTACTTCAAGTCAAGGAGCCTAGTCTGCGGGTCAGAGATAAGCGTCCGGTCGGGCCTTCTGGGAAGGACGACGGAGCGAGGGTGCCCTGGCATGCACACAGCCGTGGAGACGTCGGAGTGGCAGAGGAACCCATGCATCTTCCCGGGCCTCATCGATCGTCTGTGGAGCGAGAGATGGGGGGAGGGGACGTGGTCAGAGGTCGGAGGAAGAGAGACGTACGTGCGTGATAATGACAATACGGCCGACCGACGACGACGACGATGGACGGGAGGAGCAAAGGTTGGAGTTTTGGAAGGGAGAGACGGGGGAAACACACATACATATGGGCTTTACAAGCGGTGGATGGTCGGAAGTCGGAAGACAACAATGGCTTGTTCACGTGGGCAGCCAGGCCGAGGCGCCACCAGCATACGAATTAAATAAAAACAATTTTTTAATCGGTATTGGACCTGGATCCGACTATTTGATCCACCAATGGCGTGGTTTATTTTCGCAAAAAAAAAAAAAAAAAAAATCGAAAGTCTGGGTGTTGGTGGCCGGTCACCTCATCCATCCCCCATGGAGAGGCTATTTGATCCGATATCTCTGTTCGGAACCTTATTTCATTATAATTAATTAATTATTAATAAAAAATGTATAAGTGATATAAAAAAATTTATTTTATGTATCAATTTTAATGTAAGATATTTTTCCGCAATATAACTTTACGCTTGTGAATTTTTTATCCAAGTACCTTACGAAATTTCTTTTTAGCATAATTTATTAAAATTGACGTTGGGCTTTAATTACCCGTGGATTTCGTGTGCGTTCGACGCGCATGACGTTCCATAAGCCCTGCAAGCATCTGCGTAATGTAAATGCATGGAAAAAGTAAATGTCACCCAAGGGAAAGACATCCAGAAGAGCCCAAAGCACAGAAATAACATTAAGCTGGTTCTGGGAAGCTGAATGTTAATATAATCCATTAATTAATACTCCCATCTTCTTCATTTTGTGTGTTGACTTGAGACCCACAAAAGACTTTTGCAAAAACACAATTCAGATATCAATGAAGCTTACATCCATGGAGATCTTGACGTTGTACATATCCTTAGGGCGAAGTGATCAGGAAATCCTCTTTCATAAGGATTGATTTTCTTCGTCAATTATCTATTGCTGACCACATGTCGAGGTTGGTGACAAGGGCATATAACCTAACCACAAGTTTTGGGGGTAACGTAGAACGTTAAAATGGAAGTATTGAAGCCTATTTCTGACTTGGCGAAGAACGTTAAAATGGAAGTATTGAAGCCTA
>JAMKPZ010008006.1:0-11434 GCA_024699675.1 Amphibolis antarctica
GAAAGGAGTAGTAGAGACCTATGACAGGACTTTTTGGGGCTCTCTCAGTCCTTGGGCAATGAGTTGGTGGAGTTGTCAGATAGGGTGCAAGGGGAGCATGAAGGTGAAGGAGGTAGGCAGTTTTGGGGAGAGAGTTCTAGTCACAAAGAAGGGATGAAAAATCGTCTAGAGATGCTCCTATGAAGCTACCCATTTTTGACAAGAATCAAGATCCGGAGATATGGATTTATAAAACAGAACAATACTTCCTTTTCAACAAGGTTCTAGTTGACCAAAAGCTCACCCGAGCCTCTTACTACATGGACGGGAAGGCACTTTGTTGGTACTGGTTTGTTGTTAAAAAGGGGCTTTCTCAATGGGAGGATCTCACTAAAGAGCTAATGAAACGCTTCAGTCCCAGAGGGGAGGATCCCTTTGAAGTTCTAACAAAATTGGAATAGATGGGGGAGTTGGAGGAATACCATGATGCATTTGAAACCTTAATCAATCAAATAGAGGACTTGATAGAAGGGATGCAATTGAAGCTATATCTCAGTAGGTTAAAGGGAAAATTACATTATGCCGTGAAATCTCTCAAACCCTGAACATTGGCTGAGGCCATGGAGTTAGTGACCTACCAAGATCTAAAAACGAAGGAACACAAAAGATGCAAGAAATTATTATCAAGCTGGAAAAATCAAGTTTTAGCTCAAGGGTATTCGATACAAAAACCCCATGGTGAGGGGGGAGGCTAGTTGCACCCAAACCATTTAAAAGGCTCAAGAAATTTATATGTTGGAGGAAACGTCCCAAGGTAATGACAAGAGACAAATATCGACAGAACTCCAAGAAGTGATAGCAGCATATAAAGTATTTTACCGTCCTCACAAAACATCCTCCCAAACGAGAGTATGACCATAGGATTCCTTTGAAGATAGGAACCCAGCCCATAGCTCACCATCCTAACCATTTCTCACTGTAGCATAAAAAAATCATTGAGGATTAGTTGGACGAGCTAATGGAACAAGGATTTGTTCGACACAACAACTCGTAAGCAACTCTTGTACTGCTAGTAAAGAACAAGACAGGCGACTAGCATGTGTGTGAACTTTAAAAGTTTCAATCAACAAACAATAAAGGATAAGTTTTCAATTCCATTGGTGGATGATTTACTGGATGAACTTGGCGGCAATATTATTTTTTCCAAATTGGACTTGAGGGTTGGCTACCACCAAGTCAGGATGGACGAGAGGGATATGGACAAGACAGCATTTCAAACACACCATGGACACTTTAAATTTTTGGTGATGCTATTTGGGCTCACTAATGCTCCATCCACATTTCAAGCATTGATGAACTCGATCTTTAAATGGTACCTGCGCAAGTTCCTGTTGGTTTTTTTTGACGATCTATTAATTTACAACAAAGATGTGGACACCCATTGAGAGCATCTTTGACAAGTGCTGGAGGCTTTGCAAGAGAACAGATTGAAGGCCAAAGCTTCAAAGTGCACCTTTGGAGTGAAAACCATTCAATGCTTGGGACATATGATATCAGCCTAAGGAGTAGCAGCAAAGCAAGAAAAAATCCAAAGCATGCTCAACTGGCCAATCCTAAGGAACGTGAAGAAACTCAGGGGTTTTCTAGGCCTTACCAGGTATTACAGAAGATTTATTTGCAATTATGGGGCATTATCAGCACCACTCACACAACTATTGAAGAAAGGCCAATTTGGGTGGATAGGTGGCAAAGGAGGCCTTTCTAGAACTTGAAGAAAATGATGATGCAAACATTTGTACGTACGACCCGATTTTTGACTTCCGTTCGAGGCAATCCTTATGCAAAAATGGCGACCTATATCCTACCTAAGTAATGTTTTCAATGACTGACAGAAACAATTATCCACCTACTAAAAAGAAATGGAAACCTTGATGATGGTCGTGGGCGCTAAAGGAACTACTTGGTTGGGAACACGTTCATTATACGAATAGACCACCAAAGTCTTTGTCACTTACTTGAACAAAAGATCCATACCAAGGAGCAAAAGCGATGGCTAATGAAATTTATGGGCATGGATTTCAGGATCGAGTACAAAAAAGGGAGATTAAACTCAACAACGGATGCTCTTTCTAGAGCAACGATGGAGGCAGAAATGGCTACAATCTCGAGACCCTAGGCATAGTGGTTCAAAGACGTGCAGACTGACTATGGCTAGTCTGAGTGGATGTAGCAAAGACACTTCACAAACAACAAATTGGATGAAAGAAAATACTTAATGAGAAATGGCATGCTGTACAAAACTGGAGACTTATGATCCCAAGTGAGTCTCGATTGCCCCATACCCTCATCAATGAATTTCATAGCTCACAGTGGGAGGCCACATCGGGTACAAAAAAGACACTAGCCAGGATCAGGCGAGATTTTTGCTGGAAAGGGATGAGAGAGGAAATCAAAACATTTATTTGAAACTGTGAAGTGTGCCAGCAATGCAAAGCGTTGCACCTCAAACTAGCTGGTTTGCTACAACCTCTCCCCATACCACTGTCAAAAGGGCACACCGTGGTAATGGTAGTTGTTGATCGACTCACCAAGTATGTACATTTTGTGGTGTTATGCCAACCAATTACTACCCAAACAATGGCCCAGGCATTCATGATCAATATCATTAAGTTACATGGCATCCCTACCTCAATAGTGAGTGATAGAAACCCAATTTTCACTAGTTAGTTCTGGAAAATAATTTTTGAATAGATGGAGACTCAGTTGAGGATGAGCTTAGGCCTTTTGTGCTGAAAAACCAACCACATGGTCGAGATGGTTACACTGGGCTAAATTCTCCTTTAACAGTTTGTATCATTTGACGATCGGCATGATGCCATTCAAAGCGGTGTAGAGGCATTCCCCTCCCACCCCTTTGTCTCACATACTAGGAGTTATTTAGGACCCGCTATTGGCACATGATATCCAGGAATGTGACCAGGTACTATTGGTTTTGAAACAAAATCTATCTCAGGCCCAAAATTGTATGAGACAGCATGCTAGTTAGGGTCGAAGAGAGCTGGAATTCGATAGTGGTGATTGGGTGTATGTGAAACTATAGCCTTACAGACAAGACAGTTAGAAACCAATCGACAACGAAGCTTCAAAAAATTTACTATGGTCCTTATCAGATCCTTGGGAGAATTGGAAAGGTGGCATACAAATTAGAAATGCTTGGTAACTCAAAAATCTATTCGGTGTTCCACATTTCTCTGCTGATACCATGTTACAACCCAAATCCCAGAGGTCATTGGGTGCAACCAACACCGAATACAAGGAACGAACTATGGGAGCTAGTTCGCATAGTAGAGAGGCACATAGCAGAAAGGGGAAACAGAGCTGTAACAAAGATTTTAATCCTCTAGCACGATGGACAGGTAGAACGAGAAACATGGGAGGACTACGAAGAGATGATCTGAGATTACCCCCACTTGGAGCTCAAGGACGAGCTCAGAACTCAAGGGGGAGGTGATGATGTGCCTGAGACCCAATTTGATCTGCACACCCGTGAGGCACCACAAGAAGGCAATTCATAACCAAAAGAGAGGGGCTCTTTTGTAATGTTTGGGTTTTATTAATGTAGTACTTTATGTTATATTGTACACCAGTACAATTGACCAACACTGGGTTATAACTGGAACCTTGTTATCATGAAAGTTTAGGTTGGATCTCTAGGGCTTCTACTTCCTTAGAGATTGAGCCATCCGTATTATCTCTACCTTCGTCTTCACACCTTCTCGCCTAGTTTCATGTAGGTATCCACAATGGCTCCACAAGCTCGCAGGAGGAAGTTAAGTGGCACGATCGTCATTTACTTTGGTAATTATGAATAGTAAACTCAAAAAAAACAAACAAAGAAAAGCATACATGCCAATTTGTTGGGCCATGTCTTATGTGCATTTGGTATGGACTTTTTTAATAAGTAGAAAAAATTAATTTTTGAAGTTGTATTTATCAAATAAAAAAAGATGCATTGATTTTTGAGTCACTTATAAAACAAGAATTTGTATTTATTTATATTTGTAATATTTGTATTTATTTTAACATTTAAATAAAATAATAAAATTATATTTTTAATGTTAATATGATTGAAGAACATAATGAAAAAATTACATAAATTTCTTTTCATATCATTCTAACTATAAAAGTAATTTTTAATTAACAGAGTATCTTAGACCTCAGATAGAACGTACATATCATGACCCACGACCCAATTTGTCATGAAACCCATCGTACTTTAATAATGCGTACCGAACATTGTTACATTGCTACCTGAAGAAAAATAAAAAATTATTTTATTATTTAAAATTAAATTACAAAAAATTGAAATTTTACTTTATTGAAGTTTAAATTTTAAAATACATCACATATAACAAAAATTACAAAAAAAAGAAAAATGCATAATAAAAAATTTTCGTTTTTACAAAGATAAAAAGAAAACAGTAATTATTTCTTCTTATCCTACTTCAATATTCACCGGAAGTAAAGAATTGATAAAAAAAGTAAAGATTTTACAAGAAATGCAAGACGTGTATCAGAAAGGGATAGAGGGATTTATAGGCTTGTGAGGCTTTTCGGACTTATAACTGCATCTTTGAAAAATTTAAGAACTTATCCGACTAAATTTTTAATTTTTAAAAGTAAAAACTAAAAAATAATACAAGACTAAAGAAATAAATTGAAAAGTAAAGACTAAAAAATAATTTTTAACAATTGTAAACTTCATATAGAGAAATAAATATTTTAAAATAAAAGACAGAAATACAAATTTTCTGCAAAACAATGTTTTAAAGAAACAACACTCGAATTATGCTGGATCAAACTGTTAGCTTGTTTCGGGTGTGGGGGTTGGCAAACATGTCAATCTCTTTTAAAATTAACACCATCCAACACGATCCAAAATATCAAACCGTGTCAGTTGTGTCCAGCCATGCAACTCAATTGCACCATACCCACAAGACAACCATAAAAAAGGCAATGGTCATTTACATTTACGGCAATGTGGTAATGTCTCTCACATAAAAGATCGCATACATGTACAAAAGCAATGGGGAAATTTCTGTCCACGTAAAACATTTCTTTGGAAATTAACGCCTTCGCTAAAAAGGAAGTCTTCAATCTTTATATTGCTTCCAAAATAAAGAATGGACAAATAATGTTATAGGAATATACAGAGGTGAACGTGCAACTGCAAAAGACGATTTAGACCAAATGCGAACATTAAAGGAGTTTGCTAGTACGACGCTTTGCTGGCCCCCCAGGGAAGAGCTTCATTATCCATCCCAAAACCCTCTCAACAACCTAGAAAGATAGATTGAAACAAGAGTTTTTCAAAAATTGCAGGAAAAGTCGGAAACCATGACCTTATATAAGAACTACAAACATGTCCATCCACAACTTTCCCTAGGGTCACGTGCAGTACGATGAAGTTTAACATGTAAAGTTGCAGAGAAAAAAAATTAGATAAACGACGACTGGAAAAAGCATTAGCATATACTTCACAAACAAAAAGGATGCCATAACAAATTTACCACAAAGATGGAAGAAGTCAAATACATATCCATGTGCAATTGAAAATAAAGTATGAAGTGTATAGTAAGTGGCAAAGAATAAACTAGCTTCCAAGCAACTTGCCTCATCCCCTTCATCAGTATAGTCTGCTGCATCGTGTATAATCTCATGAGTACCTAAAGGTCTTGATTGAGCATCCCCATTGGCCATTTTCTGAGCAGCTAAAAGTTCAAACTTCCGAGTCTGAGACTCAAGTTTTTGTGACAGCTCCTTATTTAATTCCTTAAGACAATAAAATAAGTGTAAAAAAACTTGATGTAAAGCTCAGCTATTCGCTGAAAGAACTGAACCTATAAAAAAGCACAAATTCATAGAAAAGGCATGTATGGAACCTTCACAAGAAACTTTACTAGATCAATCATCAACAATGGTAACACTTTTCAAATTAGGTAGGTTATGTAATCAACTAAAAAGATAAGCACTACTTGTTATGTGATGGGAGACTTCTAAACCAATAATTCAAGGACTACAACCCTAGCTATCATGTCCATACTTATACTAAAAGTGGACATAGAGAGGCAGTGTTTAAGGAATTTGTAGTTTGCAACCATAATAAACGCTTATAATTTGCTTGAGAGATGATTACCCTAGGAGAGTCATCAAATCCAACTTGTGCAAGTGATTGTTCTATAGGAAGATCATGGAACTTGTTAGCAACCCATGCCCAAGCAAGATACCCAAACTTCTAACATCACTAGAATTTATGATTTGTCTAAGCAGAATGCTAACAAGGAGTGTGGCACTTGCTATTACCATGTCCACCCTTGTTGGTGGCACCCCATAAAGAGCTTTTGAATTGATGTGAGCTTGTCATGGTTAACTAGATGGAGCATCATGATGTCATGAGCAACATTGGTTTCCATATTGTTTTCAAGTGATCCGTAATTGCAATGCTCCTTTAAGTTTAAGAGCTCACAAAGTAGAGCAATTAAAGAATATGGAAATCTCACAAGTTCACATCAATAGCAGGGAATTTCTTGGAGGAAGAGAGAGAGAGAATGCAAAAGAAAACTTGTAATACACCTTTTGAATGGTGACTCAGCTAACCATTTGCCATGTGTACTCCACTTTCCAGAAACGAACACCACTCCCTTGCAAGATGTGTTCTCTCGTGAACGTTCGAAAACTCGGTCTCAATCCGTAAAATCTGGTCTTCCACAAAACCTGATTTCTGACACAAAACTCAACTGCACTATGAAAAGTCCAAAAATACTTTTCGGTCTAGACTACCAAAAATTCAGTCACATCGGAATACATCAACAATCTTTCTTTGAGCAATGGCCAAGAAAAATTGGTCAAACCACTCATTCTTTCACCTACAAAGCGCAATTCAAAAATTTCAATTTAACCAAAACTAGCCTTTCAATTCTATTGAATTGAAAATTCTTGATCCACATTGAAAGATTTATGCTCCATATTCAATTGCAATTGGACTGAAAATTATAATTACTGATATCGGTTCCACCATCCAACTCACGGTCACACCATAACTAAAATCCAGTTCGCCTTTTGAACTCTTCTACAATGTCCTTCACCTGCTGATCTGGCCATGAATCATACATTAGATAAGGGAAAAGACAAAGCTCCTACAAAGTCAATTAAAAGTTAGATAAGAGAACATGTTTGCATTGTACACCCTTGCATACCACCAAGTCACTCAAGGATGTTCACCTTTGTGTCCCACTCACCAGCCACTCCAACGGAATGGAACTTGGAGACTTGTGCTTACTCCATATGAACAAAGTTACAACAATCCCCACCGGAGACTTCCACAGATGTTGCAACACAAACCTTTGCCTAAACTAATTGACTATAATTAATCAAATTAGAAGGTGTTGTAACAAAACTCATACTTCTAAGCCCTTCAATGGTAGTGGTCATCTCGCTCCCAAAGATATTGACTCCCCAATATCACTTGGCATACATTGAGAGATATCACATGGCATACATTGAGAGATATCACATTGCATGTGATCTAATCAACAAAATGAGTCGCGACTGTTAATTTCAATTTGCATTGATGCATCTAAAAGGATCGATAACATTGCTAAAAGGAGGTGAAGAGCGTATTTTAAACTTTATGTAATTTTTTAACAAATGAGTGCACAAATAAATTATATGCAGCAGGAAATAAAGTACACAAGATTTTTAAGTGATTCTCCAATTAAGTACGTCCACCCCCAAGTTCTACTAACTTGAACCAAAATTAATTCACTATAATTAATCAAATCAAAAATGCTTTTACAAGTTTAGCACCAACCTCATACAATCAAGTGTTTAAGGTGAAACACTTAAACCAATTATGTATTTATGGTCCAACACACAACTAACTAGAGTTTTCAAACCAAACTCAGCAAACCAAAACCAAGATCATGTGTTTATGGTAAAACACACCAATCAACTAATGTTTTAAGGTGGAAACATCGTAAACCAACCTAAATTGAGTGTTTATGATACAACACTGCAATCACTCAAAGTTTTATGGTAGAAACTTAGCAAACCTACAAGAGCTTATAGTAGAACTCTTCAACCAATCATTCCTAATTACAAGAAGTGCACCACTTGAGTTTTATGGTGAAAACTCAAGCAAAAACCAATCTCAAAATTTTGTAACCAAATACAATACAAAAACCAATTAAGCAGTTACCAACTTGCTTTTGCAAATGAGGATGTTAATGATGGATCCTTTTCATTAATGCACCAACAAGAGCTTCAGGATGATCTTCAATAAGTGCTAAAGTGAGAAATGAAAGACTTAAAATCGCATGAAAGCTTAGTGTGCAAAAGGTATTCTTGGAGTGGGATTAAAGGTCCTAATTATAAGTAAATCACTATGATTAAATGACTATAATTTGGGTCTAACGACTATATTTTTCACACAAAACTGAATTTTGAATTTAACTTTGTAATTCTATTTTACAGTCATATTTTTATAAGTGATTTTTCCCAGTTTAGAATACCATTGGATATTCCGAAATGTATTAGATGGGGAAAATACAAAAATGGATATCCGAATTTCCATTTTTCTGTGAAAATGAAAACTCTTTCAATCTAGGAATGGAAAATGTTTTAGGAAAATGATATTCTGAAATACTAAACAGGTTAAAAAACTAAATCACTGAAAATTGAAATTCCGTTTTTAGAAAAATGGTGTTGTATTGTGTCTTGAATGATACTTATAATGTAATTAATATAAGGGGCATTTTGATCTTTGTACACTCATGGGATACCCAAACACTATATAAGCTTGGCTAGGGTTTTCCAAAGTAATGAGTTGAGAAATTTGTAACCCTAGCCTCTATGAAAAAAACTCCCTCCCTTTCCATCCGTGGACTAGCCCCTTGTTGCAGTGAACCATGTAAAATCCGTGTTCATTGTTGTGTGTGCTTGACGATCTTCTTCTCCCCTTTCCTTTCTTATTGCTCACTCCTTCATTCGATTTCCGTTGTGTTTCTTTGGTTACCACGCATAACAAGTGGTATCAGAGCAAGATTGGAGGAAGTGGCCTTGAGTCAGGGTTCATTTTTTAGAAGGAACGAATCCACGAATCAGCCGTAAGAACCCTGGAATCGCTAGTGCACAGCCATCCACGCTCGGATTCGCCCGCACGAAGCCATCCACGCTCGGATCCGCACGCATGTAGCCGTCTGCGCACCCAGATCCGCCTGCGCGCAGCCGTCAGCGCAGTTAGATCCACCCGCGCGCAGCCGTCGGCACCCAGATCCACCCACGTGCAGTCGTCGACGCCCAGATCCGCCTGCACGCAGCCATCGGCCCTAAGATCCACCTGCGCGCAACTATCCGTGCCTAGATCCACCCGTGCACAGCCGTCGACGCGCTCAAATCCACCTGCGTGCAGCCATCGGCGCCCAGATCCACTCATGCGCAGCAATCCGCACCCAGATCCGCACGCGCACAATCGTCCGCACTCAGATCCAGCCAGCGCGCGCCGGCTTGGGCCCTAACGAGCGTATGTCCACACGTGTCCAGGCCAGGTCAGTCTGCACGCACCTTGACCAGCGGCACCAGTGTGCGTCCGCGTCCCGTTCAGGCCAGGTCAGTCCTTTTCGGGTGATGGCTCATTTTTAGGGTTCAAATCGAGTGATTTGATCCGTTTGAGGTGGAGTTCCTTAACTTTGGCAATTGGTGCTTTGAGATTTTTGATTGAGATCTATTTTTTGTGATTGTGATTGATACATATCTTTGTTGAGACTGTCAGTATTGAAGTGGAGGTGTTGAGCAATTTTTTTTGAAATTGAAATTTGTATGATCAGAGTGTTATGGTGCATTTTATATTTTTGAAGATAAAATGTCAATGCCAGTAATGAAAGTTGATAAGTTCAATGGGAAAAATAGCTTTAGTCTGTGGCAGATTAAAATAAAAGCTCTGCTTAAACAACAGGGCATTTGGACTCCTTTAAATAAAGCGTTAAGTATGGATGAAAAATATACAAAGTATGAACAACAACAAGAAAAAGCTCATTCTATCATATTGTTATGTCTGTCGGATGAAATTGATGACAGCAATGTAGATGATGTAGAAGAAATTCCATCCAAGTGCATAGCTAAGGATCGTCCTAGAAGAGCCGCCCAGCCTCCGATCAAGTACAAGTATAGCAACTTGATTGCTTTTGCATTGCAGGTAGCGAGTGAGGTAGAAGAACAAGTTGAGTCACTCACTTATGATGCTACCATTAGAGGTTCGGATGCTGCAAATTAGACAGTTGCCACGCAGGACAAGCTTCAATCCCTTCACAAGAATTATACATGGGATTTGGTGAAACGTCCTAGAGCCAAGAACATTGTTGGTTGCAAGTGGGTGTTCAAAAGAAAGATAGGAACACAAGGCAGTCAAACTGTGCAATTCAAGGCAAGACTGGTAGCTAAGAGCTACTCACAGCAAGAAGGTATTGATTACAATGATGTTTTTGCACCAGTAGTTAGACACACGTCTATTAGAGTGCTCCTAGCAATTGTGGCTGCAAAGAACTTGGAGTTAGAGCAACTTGACGTGAAAATAACTTTCTTGCATAGTGACTTAGAAGAAGAAATTTGGATGGAACAGCGAACAGGTTTTGTTACCAAGGAGAAATCAAACCTGGTTTGCAAGCTGAAGAAATCCTTGTATGGACTTAAGCAATCTCCCAGACAGTGGTATAAAAGGTTTGACACTTTTATCACTAAAGTTAACTTTGCCCGTAGCTACTATGATTCATGTGTGTATGTTAAACAATTAGAAAATGGCACACATGTATATTTGCTCTTGTATGTGGATGATATCTTGATTGCAGCCAAAGATATCAAGGTGATACAAGATTTGAAAAATGTCTTGAAATCTGAATTTGAAATGAAAGATCTTGGCCCAGCTAGCAAGATATTTGGGATGGAGATACAAAGAGACAGGAAAGCAGAAAGACTCTTTCTCCATCAGCATAGCTACATAGAGAAGATTCTTAGCAAGTTTGGTATTGCTTCCTGTAAAGCCATTGGGACATCTTTTGACAGAAATCTTCGTTTGTCATCAGCTATGTCTCTACAGTCTCAAACAGATGAGCATATAGAGCGTGTCCCTTATTCACAGGTCGTTGGCAGTTTGATGTATATGTTATGTACCTGACTTGACTTAGCTTATCCTCTTAGTGTTGTTAGTAGGTACATGTCAAATCCTGGCAAGCAGCATTGACAAGCCGTGAAGAGAATTTTTAGATACTTAAAGGGAACACTTGATGTAGGGCTGATATATGGCATCAAGCAGAACTGCAACATGGCTGGATTTTCTGATTCCGATTATGCAGGTGATGTTGATCAGAGGAGATCCTTGACAGGTTATGTTTTCACTGTGGCA
>JAMKPZ010008008.1:0-13040 GCA_024699675.1 Amphibolis antarctica
TTGAATATTTGACCTTTTGGCATGAGAAAGTGTTGCTTATAGTAGATAAATGCAAGGGGGCCATTAGTAAGTGTAGATAGTTGTCTGAATAAAACCACTAAAGATGATTGAGAAGATACGAGCATTTGATCTATGCCTGTGAAATTGGCATAGATACGAGCATTTGTAAGAGCATTTGAATATTTGACCTTTTGGCATGAGAAAGTGTTGCTTATAGTAGATAAATGCAAGGGGGCCATTAGTAAGTGTAGATAGTTGTCTGAATAAAACCACTAAAGATGATTGAGAAGATACGAGCATTTGATCTATGCCTGTGAAATTGGCATAGATACGAGCATTTGTAAGAGCATTTGAATTTTTGACCTTTTGGCATGAGGAAGTGTTGTTTATGGTAGACATGTAAGGGGACCCTCGGAAAATACAGATAGTTGTCTGAATAATACCACTAGAGATAAAGATAAGAGCATTTGATCTATGCGTGTAAAATTGGCATACGTCACAGCTTACACCGTTATCAAAGCAGCAATTTATAATTTTTTGAAAAATGAATTAATGTGCTTATATGGCTGACTACAGCTACTAATCTACAGGAAAATCCTAAAACTTCTTGCAGGAGTTTTGCTGATAAGAACCCAATTTTCCTGCTACAGAATGCAGCAGCGTCTAATATTCTCCGGATACTTTCATTAAAATTATAAATTTCATTATTTTCTTGTAAATGCTCATTTGGTTATTTGAGACACTTGATATTACCGCAAATTAAAGTGAGTTTCATTTAGCATTTTGATTGTAAACATTACAATATAGTGTCATAGTTGGAGGGTAGCTCTAGATGTCTTCTTTATCTAGGTCTTCTATCCATTATATTCTTTGGATGCTGATTCAGAGCACAAGTATGTGACAAGGTATGACTTTGATTTTAAAGAGAAATCTCTATCTATTATTATTTTATATCTCTCACTCACTGAGCATTAGAGGAAGTAACATGCTTGTTCAATGTTTAGCTCCTTGACATTAATTGTACTAGAAAATGTGTTCTGGAACATTTATCCAAATTTTTGGCTAGAATATGATATCATATGCAAAAAGTTAGTGATGTTGAGATACATATTGAGAGATAAAGAAAAATAGATAGGAGAGAGTTATATTACTAATAAAGCATAAGACCTCAATATATAGAGGCTACTTGACAAAAACAATGTGAGACTAAACCCACTCCTTATAGCATAAAACCCTAATATTAACTCACACTTTCCCTCAAATAGGAGGATCAAACTTATAAGAGGCCAAAAATAAAGAACTAGATTCAAAAAAAAAAAAATTAAAAAAAAAAATAGTGGACCTAACAATCCTTTTTTTCCTTTCTTCACTCACACTCATGTGTACATAACTTCATTTATCCATTTTCTCTACAACCTTAATGAGTGTAGGAGGCAACAATAGTAGACATAGGCATAGCAAGCATCCAACACAACAATTCCATGTAGGAGGGCTTGATGACTCGAGGTCGGGCAACACAGTAGGTCCTAAGTAGTCGATGATTGAAGAGGATAGATGGCAACAATAGATGGAGAGAGCACTAAGCAACTAGTGCAAATGCAAGCAAGTGATAAATGACCCATTTGTGGGTTGTAGGGGAAAAATAAAGTGGAAAGGCAGATACCCAAGTTAATAAAGACCTCTGACGAAAAGGATGCAATTACAGCAAGGGTGTCGACTAGAAATAATAGTAGTCAGAGAGGTGAAGAATTGAGCACTAAGGTGTGTGCAATAATGGGTTGGATGCTATTCATGCATTTGATAAAAACTAAAGATGATGCAGACAATAAAAGAGTAACTCGAACGTGCAAGTGAAGGATGACCTATGGGAGAGGGGTTGTAGGTATTGTGTGCAAGGAGAAGGTGACAACATGAGATGACATGAAGATTGTAGGGTGGATGACTTGGAGGTCACAGGAGGAGCAACTTGGAGGATGCACAAAGGAGAGATGATTCTTGAAGGAGCCGTAGGAACCCTAAAAGGGAGGAAAAGGAAGATGGCTAATGTTTGTAGGGAGGAGGATGATGGTTTCTCTCGTCCTTACCAAGGCTCTAAATTTTAATAGCCTTTTAAAATTGAACCTTTGATGCCATGTGAGAAATAAAGAAAAATAGATAGGAGAGAGTTATATTACTAATAAAGGATATGACCTCAATATATAGAAACTACACAAGAAGGATAAGAATACAATAAGCAATGTGGGACTAAATCCACATATTACAACGTAAAACCCTAGTATTAACTCACATGTTTAAATGGATGAATGGTAAAATTACAAGGGACAAATTAAAAATGATTTTATAGGAATAGAGTAGGAGTTGCACTTGTTAAAAATAAGATAAGAAAAAATGGTATTAAATGGTTTCATCATATCCTTAGGAAACCAAGAAATGTACCAATTAATAGAAAAGAATTAATTATTGCAGAAAAAATTGAAAGAAGGTAAGTCCAAAACTATTTGGTTAGGAATTTTAAAAAAATTAATTTTTTGTAATTTAATTGATAATTTGACTATAGATAGAAATACTTAGAATAAAAAGATTCATGTAGCTAACCTTTTGTGTGGGATTATGGTTTGGATTTTATAATACCAATGAATCAATTCTCAAATTTTCTCTTAGTAGTTAGTTAATCAACATCATTTACTGTAGGAGATGGACAAACACATGAGACCTGAAACTCAGAACCTAGATTCTTTTTCCTTCTCAAATTTACAGTTTTGTATCTCATAATACCTGAAAGCTTACCTAAAAAGCATATAAAAGAGGGATATTCAAAACACTTGGGCCACTTAGAACCCTTGTCTCTTGTGACACTTGAGGCTACGTGGTTGTTTTGGTTTTATTTCCACTTTTATTTTGTTTCTTTTGTGAGTTTCCTTCCTTGGAATTCTTTTCTTGTATTTTGTTTTTCTAGTTATGCCTATGTCTTCTGTAGGTCCCCTATTTCTCGTTTTTAATGATTTTATTGCTAACTTTTTGTCCATTGCTAAGCGATTTTTCTAGTAATTGTCATTATCAAGTGTGCATTGTAAGTTTGTTGTTCCCAAGTTTATGAAGTTGAATGTGTACACTGTTCGTTGATAACTAGACACATCCTTGTTAGGGCTTGGGTTTAACATATTAACCTTTGGACTCAAAATGGTTGGTTTGTGATTCCTTTTAAAAGGTTTTAATCCATTAAACCCTAGCTTGTTAACCCCAAACTCATATCTAGTTAGGTCGTGGTTGAAACTCTGTTCAACTTGTAACCAGCTTGTTGTTAGTTATTTATTTATAATTATTTTTAATATTTGAAATTTTAATAGTTATATTCTTGGTATCGTTTTAATCTCAAATACATTTGAAACCTTATTTTTTCTTGTGGATTGATTTTCTTATTAGAAACTTCATTTAAAGTTGCTAATATGAATTTACTGATCATAATTGATTAAATTTTGAATTATTTTTTTACTAAGTAAATATTGTTGGATATTATGAAGCATATTTACATGATGATGTGGTTATATAGCTCTTACAAGTCAAAAATCATTAGTCTTACGTGTAGATTATTTTTCATTTTAAATGGAAATTTGACCCATTTTTACCTATGAACCCAGTCCATTTTCTTCTAACATGCTATGTTGGACTAGATGTCAAGGATTGAAAAGAAAGGGGGCATCACCCTAACACATTTAAGGTTAAAATAAAAGGACCTAACGCACTGACAGCTCTTGGTTAAGATGTGTTGGTTGTTAGGTGCTGTGAAAAAGTCTTGACTATCTTGTGCAAAAGAAGCATATTGCCAAAAATCAAGACATTTTATCCAAATTATCGTGTTATTTGTATATTTTAATGCTTAACATTGTGTATATTGGTTAAATTAATTTATTCCATGTTCATAATGAATGGGTTAGTCTTATCATTGTTATAAGAAGTTCAAGCAAGGTAAGCATGCATGCATAATGTTAACATAGAGCTTATACAAGGTAAACCCAATCCACTTTTGTAGGTTGTGTAAATCGTTCTACATTATGTGGAAGAATGGAAGAGTTGCATTTGGTAGGGGGTACGCACATTACAAATGCAAGATTTATGCTATCCCAACCTTATTAGTAAATGGAGCATATATAACTCCTAAATAAATTTAGGAGTTAGCATTAATAAGGGAAATTTCCTACTTTGAAAAATGATGATAAGTTATAATTAGCATAATGATTTTTTCACATAAAAAAGGTAGCTATGATAGGTCAAATGAATTAGGAAACGTTAGTTAACAGAAATTCATATACTTTTCTACTTTTTTAGTCAATATTCTGGATGTCTGTTATTTTTCCAATAATCAGATGACTGATTGAAAAAAATTAAATTGGTAAGAATTCCTGAAATCAAACCTTAATATGATCAATCGGTTCCATGTCTAATTCAGGTTCTCATTTTTTTCAAGCTCTGTTTGATTACAGGCTCTTGATATGATAAGGGGCAATAACATTCTTATATTGATGGATTCACACTTGGAAGGGAACTTTTCAACAGATACTGCAACTGATCTTGTTGGGCTTGCTTCCCAGTGTCTGCAATATGAACCTAGAGAGAGGCCTGATGTGAAAAACCTTGTTTCAACACTAGCTCCATTACAGTCTAAAACAGAGGTATACAGTTTTCCTTAATTTAGGTATTTTTGTGCCCATGCATCCTTATGACACCTGGACATGCAAATCCCTATTATCTCTTGCTGCATGCACACAAGTCGCGTCTTTATATGCTTTGTTTTTCCCATAACTAAATTCTAAATAGCCATTTTTATATTTAAGCAGTAGGCTGTGTAGCAAATGAAGAGCTTCATTATTCTCAAAGTGCCCAGAAATTTGTAACCGTTATTTCTCTGTCCATTTGGTTCATTTTATTTATATCTATTTGTCTTTAACTCATTGTAAATAGCTTATTTTGGGACATTATCGCTTATCTAGCCACAAATATTGTGCTTCACAAGTTTGGTATTTTGCTATGTCCAATATATTGGAGTGATGGAATTGATATCAATAACTAAAGGAAATTACAATGACTTGACAGGCATGCTATCAACTTGTTCAACCTTACTATGATCATCTCCCATTCTACACGAATAATTTATTTAGCCATGTTGCATTTTGAACTCGTTTTTTGGTCACACAGGTACCGTCCCATATGATGCTAGGTATTTCCAAACCTGAGGAAGCTCCTCCAACCCCTCAACGTCTTCTTTCCCCAATGGGTGAAGCTTGTTCTAGAATGGATTTGACAGCCATCCATCAAATATTGGTGATGACACACTACAGAGATGATGAAGGCACCAATGAGGTACTAATCACCAAGTCCAAGCACAATGAGTTAAAAGTAGTACAGCAGTTTTAGATTTTTTTTTTTTGTCAATTCAGCCTTCTTTTCAAGAATGGACGCAGCAAATGAGAGACATGCAAGAAGCCAGAAGGCATGGGGATTTTGCTTTCCGAGATAGGGACTTCAAGACTGCAATTGATTTTTATTCCCAGGTAACTAACCATAAATATATCTAATGCCTAGTTTAAGTAGGATGAAACTTTTGGCCTCCATAACACAACAAGATATTCACCATAATTTTCATTTAACATACGTTAGAATCAACTCTCTCTTTTTTTGCACAATGGGTAGTTTGTCGACGTTGGAACTATGGTGTCGCCCACGGTCTACGCCAGGAGAAGCCTATGTCATCTAATGTGCAACCAAGCCGATGCTGCTCTTCGAGATGCAATGCAGGCACAATGCGTTTATTCAGATTGGCCGACTGCGTTCTACATGCAGGCGGTCGCTCTAGCCAAGCTGAACATGCACAAGGATGCTGCTGATATGTTGAGTGAGGCAGCAGGGCTGGAAGAGAAGAGGAAAAAAAGTGGTGGCAGAGGTTCCTGACTTCCGGAGGACCTTTGCCACCAACTCTTGTGATGTCCTTTTGCCATGATTATTGTTGATTTAGCCCTGCAGTAGCCATTGGTCTTGCTGTCATCACAACCCATCTGACAAAATGTAATATAAACTATTTCGTTAGATGAAAATTGGTTCTTCGGTTCATGAATCTTGTTCCCAAATTTTGAGGCTTTTAACACATTCCAGCTGTTTGTGTACAACCTTAGTTTAGTCCAATCATGTCAGTCTAACCTACGATGGTCTAGTCATGTTTTTCTTTAAATTTTTTATTTTTACTTTCAATGTTTGAGAAGTACACTTACGGTAAATTTAAGTTTAAGTGAAGATACGAATCAAAAGTGTTTCTCGTAAGTTATCACTTTAGTGGTGATGATTTTTCTAAGTTGTGTTAAGTCGTTGCTCAATACAATAAGTTATGCTACCATGATTTAATTTAGTATATCAAAATTCTCATCGAGAAAAGTCGAGTTTAAATTTTGGTGTATTGTTATCATAAATGGTATATCAATTTCTTAATATTTGATATACTAATTTTTTGATTTGGCATATCAAAAGTTTTGTGTGGTATAACTTAACACGATTAAATTATATCATTAATTTTAACACCAATAGATTGTTAAGTTGTAGGTCATGTTTGAGTCGACTTCATTTAATACGAATAATACTTTAACTCGAAGTCCAATATAAAAAAATCATGATTGTTTTTTATGATGGTAGTATTTTTTATGTTGAATGATTTGTATTTTGTAGACCATGCTTAGCTCATTAATAGACATGTCAATTGTTAAACTAACACAACTTTAATTATTTTAGGTATGAAATAATGACGTACTTAGCCTTTTGATCAACGTGTTGACCAAACTTACTACGATTCAAATTTTTAATTTTTAATTTTATTAAAAATTAATATAACATTAATATGCTTTATAAATACTAAAAGATGAAATTTAAACTTGTAATTATATATTACCTATTGACCAATTCAAATTACTAAACTATATATAATGCATATAATTTAACAAAAGTACATTAAAAAAATATAATTTTAAAAAATTACAAAATTATTTTTTACCACACTATCAACCAAAGTATTGAAAGTAAATTATATCATATTAACACAAATACTAACATGCAAGACCTACCAAACTTACCAAACCATATTGTACTAGTTAATAACATGATTTGTTCATATTAAACGGTATTGATCTAATTAGACACGATTCAGTTAAACCGCTACTCTTAACATGTTTAAACATCTTCCTTTTCTTAAAGTCCGTTTGCACCCAACCGAAAATGAAATTAGGTGTCACGTGAAAATTAGAAAAATTGAAATTTAAAATTTTCCTAATTTTACAGAACATAATTTTGAAAAATCTGTATCAAATTTCATTATCTATAGTGAAATTGAAGTTGGGAATATTTCAATTTGGAAAAATTAATTTGAAATTAGGAAAATCGAAATTTTCATAATTAGAAAAATTGAATAGAAAACACATTATAAGCAATACCATTACAAAATCATTTTATAAAAGAGTGCATTACTCTAGCCATTTCAGAAACATCCAGCATTTCAAAGACAACAAAACTAACATAAACAGAGATCATAACTTCAAATTCTAGCCTAAAAGAACATTCGATGGCCATTACTTCAAAAATAGTGCATACGTTCATTTCCCTGGATGTCAACCCATACCCCAACTAAAAACACCCTACCGTAAAAGGGATGCTTCGTCAAAACACCACTGGTAGTGCAGAACAGACGTTCGCCAGCCGCAGCATTGCTGCACAGTGGTCTTTTGCGTAAGATGACACTATTTTAATTCAGACGCCACCTCCTTAGGGCTTAAATAGAGAGATTATCATGTACGACACCCCTTCCAGCTTGTATTTCGACAATAAGTAAAATCATTTCACAGAAACAAATTATGCAAAGATAAAGTCTAGGATTTAAGGTTTAGGGCACTAGATTTACCTTAAGTCCATTGAGTTCTGAATCAAATGAATAACAAGATGACAGGAAGACGGAAGGCCATGACAGAAACCGAGACGCCAACTTCTCCCTGCAACATTTCTTTTCAAGTCTTATTGCTAGGTGGGTTGGGATTTCCATGCAAGCATGATAAAACAAGAATTCCACTTCAGATCAATGCTCTTGATCTTCCTGACACCATACACCACATTGTAGGGATAATGCAACAGACGCCCATTGCAAATCAAGCGTTTCAAATGGCACCATGTCATACGATTTCATCCGAGTGGTTGACCGCCAGATCCCAATAATGGGGAACACCAGCATCGGCAAATATTTTCCTTGCAGCTGCTTCTGATTTGCATTGATGAACAAGAAACCTGTTGAAGCTAGCCTTTGCAACACTACCCTGCCAAACTAACGAGCATTTGTTAACCGGAGCAACGGACTCATTAGCTTCCTCTTCCTCATTTTCCACTGCGGCAGACCAATCAATCCTCTTCAGCATCAGACTTGTGTACCTTTTGTTCGACTTCTTGCCACCTTCCACGACCACAACGCAAATGCCATCTGACATAACAGCACAACCAGTCAATTTGTTCTCTTGAGCATTCACATCGACCAGAAAGCGTGTTTTGGGATGGGAAAGGTGGTTCATTCTGTAGACAGAGACAATTGTCTCCAATGTATATGGATCTTCGAAAAGTTTCCTTTCCTTCTTTTCACGGCGTTCAGCAGGGGTGAGCTTTCGTGCAATATTTCTATCAACATGGGCCTGCTCACGTTCTGCAGCAGCAGCACGGATTTCAACTTCAAGTCTAGTGGGATCTTGCGTTGCTTCCGTACCAAGCACTTTCATGAGATTGCTCATTTTGACCTTTGGCTTAGGAGGCTCTATGAGCCCCTGTCTTATCATCTCCTGTCTATCTCTTTCCTTGGCAAGGCGCCTTTGTGTTCTCAACTTCCTGCTCTCCTTTTTTGTTAGTTTCAAAGGCTGCGGAGGTGGTGGAGCCGGTTCAGCAGGTGGCTGGATGGGAAGAGGATGTTCTACATATACCGTGATTTTCTCCATATTCCACTTATCCTTACTAATGTCAGAATAGTTTCCAGAAGGTAGAATTGGCAAATCCCTGATTGTACGAGTAAAAGAAACCCACAATAGGATGCAAATAAGTACTGAATAAGCATGCAAAAAATTAGTGAAATGTCAATGAATTACTAACCACCACTCAATTTCTGGGACGACATCCTTTTGCTTTTCTTTGATCACGATTCTCTCAGATATTTCTATGAGATTTGGATTAATATCAGGCTCTGCCTTTGCCTTTGCAAGTTGAGCTTGCTTTGTTCTCAACTCTTTTGCTTGTGCTTCACCAAATTGATTCTGAATGAAGAAATATACAAGGTTATGAACCATACGGCTACTGATACATACAACACACACATACAAGATAAATTGTATTGTTCGAAAGGATTCTTCAGAAAAAGTGGATTTTCCAAAGATAATTTACCTTGAACCTGGCTATCTCTGCCTGTCTCGACCATCTTCCCTCTTCTACAAACTGAAAGGACATTCTCTTAGGCCTCAAGAGTTTATTCTTGTTAACACCCATCCTTTCGTCAAAATGAGGATTTGACTCAACGTCAACATCCAGCTCAGGCCTAAGTATTTGGAATGCTTCTTTTTTTTGTTTGTTGATATTAACCTGGCATTCATATTTCAATCAACAAAAACAAATATAACTCTAATTATCACATGTATAGATAAATATATAATGATAAGTACCTTCAACGTGCTCAGGCTTGTCATCTTAGGCACGTTAATCACATTCCCAAATTCATCTATTTCCCTACCCTGTGCATCTAACCGCAGAACTGGAGCCTTAGATGGCTTCTGAGGTATAGAAACATCAGTTGCAGGTCCAGGAAACATGTTTATAAGGGGAGCAAACTGGGGATCCTGATGAAAACCCATTCTTGCAGCCAGCTCTTGTGCTTTTTTTACAGCTTCAACGGTTTGACCAGAAAGGGCAGGAATATTACCAGCCATGAACTTAAGTGCTGCAGAAGCAGCAGCATCAACAGAAAGGTCCTGTACAGCTGGTATTGTCAGAATAGACGTAGTTGAACTAGCACTTGCAGACCCCAATGAAGGTGTTTTATATGCTTCTGTTTTTGCTCCAACCTGTGAGTTAGTATCTGTACTGCTAACTTTGCCTAACTGCAAAGCAGAAGGGAAACATTTAGAAGAGAGTTGAAAACAAAAACTAAATTAAACACACAACGACACAAACTAACCATAGGAATCTTCTTCATCTTCTCAGCCAATTCCTTTTGCATCTGTAAAGCTTTCTTAGCTTTTGCAAGAGCATCAAGAGACAGATTGCAACTTTTGCCAGAAACTGAAGCTGTTGATCCATCTGTACTAGATTTTCCAGGAACCTCATCAGATCTGGTAATATTAACTCCCTCATTTTCATTGGTGGTAGTAAAAGATACCTTGGATGATGGATGTGGATAATTGGTAGATGTAGAAGCATTTGAAACAGCTTCTGGAGCCATGTTGAGATTTTCCAGATCACCAGCCTGCAGGAATAAAACAATGATAAGTTTCTTATTCACCTTAACAATGACAAAAACACCAATGATACCTCAAAATAACTCATGAGCATAAGCAAGAGATCCATAACATTTCTTTACATTAACTTGTTGCAATAAATTAATTTATAAAAACTATGTAGAAAAGGAAACTAAACTATGGGGGGGGGGGGGGGGTTGTGTATGACGAATATCCGGAAACGAAAAAAAGAGATTTCGTTAAGTTTTAAATTTTCTGGTGTTAGGTGTTAGGTGACAAATGGAAATCAAGAATTTAACTTTCCTAATTTCCATTCAACAAGTTCAGTATAAAATAAAATGGACTTTCTTGATTCCTACTTCCACCCTCGAGAAAAAAGGAAATCTCTCATCTGCCACTCTCCTCCCACACCACATTTGCCCCTCTCCTCCCGTGCATGCATCGACATTTCCCTCTCTGCCCACACCAACATCCGCTCCTCTTTGCTCGCACCCACATTCACCCCTCCACCCACACCAACTATTATAGTAATTATTATTCTACTACAATTACAAGTTATGTGAGAACTTTGTTACATTAACAGATTTACAAAAATTTAATTTCTGTTTGCACTTTCTGTTAGGCACTAACACCCTCTATTTTTTGATTTTTGTCTAAACTTTCCGTTATATGCTAATGCCTCTTGATTTTCATCGATACTTTCTATTTTTATTTCCGATTTTCCTTTTCGTCTGAACTTTTTATTTCCGTTTCCACATTTCAGTCAAACACTACTAAGCACAGAAGCAATCATAGTTCATTCTGTTCTAATGGATGGATTACACCAAACATTCTCTCACAGTGGGGAAAAGGGCACTCATCTTACAAAACAAAGGTTGTAAGTTCCAATTGTTAAAAATACCATAGTTGTAGTTGTCGCAGTACCGTAGAAAACGGATATCAAAAGTTGAGATCAAACTACTACGACTATGAAATTAAATGAAAATGAAGAATTCGAGAATGCATTTTTCAACAATACCAAAATATAATGAACATGGAAGCTATGTTAGTGAACTACTTAGTGAGCCAAATAGTTTGATAGTGACATATCAGATAAATAAATGCCATTATAAAGAACATAGAAACATTTTTTTGTAGTAATCGATGAAAGCATGTATATATAAACATTCGAGCGCACCATAGGTCCAGATCTGCTCTTTTCTCGATGCCCAGGGCTCAAATCCCCATTAGATAGCTCCATCGACGTCTTATCACTTACCGCAGTGGTAACCGGCACACCCGTAACGTTATCGTCCTCGTATCGTATATTTTCGACCTTCACTTTGCCCCTGGAAGATCTCCTTTCATCCTCACCATCAATCTTCTTCTTCTTCTTCTTCTTCTTCTTCTTCTCCTCCTCCTCCTCCTCCTTAGCACCGCAATTCCTCAAGCTACTACCATCCAGCGCCCTCACCTCCCCATCTTTCGTCAGTTCTTCCTTTACCTTCCTATCCTCCGCCCACTCGCGCCCGTCCCTCCTCTCCTCCTCTCTCACCCTGTCCTTAAACTTCTTCTCGTTCCTCCTCCTACCATCCGCATCTTCATCGCCATCAATCCTGGGTTCCTCGTGGCGATCCTCAAACCTCCTCCTCTCCCTCTTCTCTTCCACCCTCGCCCGTTTCGCCCCCTCATCCACCCCCGCCGCGAGCTCCTTCCTCTTCCTCGAAGATAACGACGCCCTCTCGACAGACTCCTCCCTGGAACCACCCCTTCCTCCCCTCACGACGGAGTCCCCGACCCTGTCCTCAGACCGAGACCGCTCCCTCCGATGGCGATGCCTGTCATCCCTGGACCGGCGGGGGCCGCCGGATTCCTTGACAGCCGCATCACGATCGTCCCCGTTCCTCCGCTCTTCCCGGCGGCGGCGGTGCTGGTGGTGTTGACGTTGCTGGCGGTGCTTGGGGTCTTTGTCCCGCTCTTCCCTGCTCCTGCTTCTGTGCTTCTCCATTGCACGATCTTGGGAACAGATAGGACGATTGGACGAACGAAATCCGAGCCTTTTAGGGCAAGCGCGAGGAACGGAAGCGGCGGAGCACTGAAGAACGCGGAAATGGATCGAGCCCGGGATGACGTGTCGCTCCGCTCTTGTATGGGCGAGGCGAGCCCGTCCATATGGTGGACGGCCCTTCGGTATTGGGCTCGGCCCAGTATATCAGACAGCCCAAACATTACAGTGCGTGCTGTTTTATCCATGGGCAAATCATTAGGCTTCGAAATTTTTATCGAAGAATGTTTTTTAGGTAAATCTTGATCAAAGACGATTATTTTTTTATATAAGGTGTATTTATTTTAACTTTAGAATATAATTTTTAGCTTTTAAATTTGTATTGTAACAATTTTTTGAATGAACAATAAGAAGTTGTAATATAGGAATTACTTAATAATTTTTATAAAATTTCAAATTTACCTTTAAAATAAGTTATTTAAATGAACAATTTTTTGATGATATTTGTAATGTAATTAAAATTAAATAATTTATTTATTATTAGTGAT
>JAMKPZ010008010.1:0-12981 GCA_024699675.1 Amphibolis antarctica
TTAATGTGAAACTTATAAGATTTAATTCAATGTATTGATTTGTTTTTCCTTTTTTTAGTTTGTCTTTTAAATTTCACAAACAGTTTACACTCTTGTTTTGGAGCGATTTAATTTTAGGTTTATTTAAGTTTATGGATAGTTTAAGCTTATATCCAAGAGCATTTTGTATTTTTGTTTTGATTTTTATTTAAATTTATAAACAATTTAAGCTCTTGTTTAGGAGCGATATGGATACACATATCTTAATTTGTTTGTATATTTCTTTTAATGTGAGACTCACTGATTTGGATTGAAGTCCAAGGATCAAGTACTCAACAAGTTTAAGGAGTTCCAAGCTTCAGTTGAAAGGAAAACAGGGAAGAAAATGAAGTGCATCTGAATTGACAATGGAGGAGAGTATTGTGGACTATTTGATGCCTATTTTAGGGAACAAGGGATCAAACACCAAAAGACTCCTCCAAAGGCACCACAGCTAAATAGAGTTACCGAAAGGATGAACAGAACATTGGTGGAAAGGATCAGATGTTTGCTTTCACAAGCAAAGCTGCTGAGGTTTTATTGGGGTGAGGCCTTGGTGACTACTGTATAATTGATTAATCTTTCACCATGTTATTATCTGTAGGGAGATGTCCCAAACAAGGCTTGGTACAACAGGGATGTCTCTTACAGTCACTTGAAGGTGTTCGAATGCAAAGCTTTTGTACATGTCCTTCAAGATGAAAGAACCAAGCTTGACGCAAAGACACGATAGTGTATTTTTCTTGGCTATGGGCAAGATGAATTCGGCTACAAGTTGTATGATCCAGTGGCAAAGAAAATTGTTAGAAGTCATGCTGTTGTGTTTGTGGAAGATCAAACAATTGAGGACATAAACAAAGCACAAGTTGAAGCAACTCAGAAACAAGGAGTTTTGATTGATTTGGACCCAACCTACACAATTCCAGCACAACAACAGGTTGAAGCTGAAGATGTTGATGATGATGCAAACACGGTTGGATAGGATGCTCCCCAAGATCAGGATGATACTGAAGCAGATGGTCATGACCAACAACCGGCAGTGTAGGAAGCTCCACCAACCATCCCTCTTAGAAGATCAGTTAGAGAAAAGGTACCGTCCACTAGATATCCTTCAGATGAGTTTGTGGTGTTATTATCTGATGGTGCAGATCAAGAGTGCTGTGAAGATGCAGTGGAAGGTAATAATGCAAAGGAGTGGATGAAAGCCATGCAAGACGAGATGAGTTCCTTGCATGAAAATCACACATATGAGTTGGTGAAGTTGCCTCAAGGCAAGAAGGCACTCAAGAATAAATGGGTCTACAGAATCAAGGAACAAGAGCACACACCACATCCAACATATAAAGCAAGACTTGTGGTAAAAGGTTTCACTCAAAGGAAAGGTATTGATTTTGATGAAATATTCTCTTTTGTTGTGAAAATGACATCTATCCGAATGGTTTTAGCTTTGGCAACAAGTCTTGATTTAGAGATAGAACAAATGGATGTGAAGACTACCTTCCTTCATGGAGACTTGGAGGAAGAAATTTACATGGAGCAACCAGAAAGGTTTGCTGAGCAAGGCAAAGAAGACTTTGTGTGCAGGATGAAGAAAAGTCTTTACAGCCTGAAGCAAACCCCAAGGTAATGGTATTTAAAGTTTGACTCTGTTATGAGGGAGCATGGCTACAAGAAGTGTATCACTGACCATTGCGTTTTTGTTAAGAGGTTTTCTCTTGATGATTTCATTTACTTATTGCTCTATGTTGAGGACATGTTAATTGTTGGCAAGAACAAGTCCAAAATTGTAGATTTGAAGAAAGTACTGCATCAGTCTTTTACCATGAAAGACTTGAGACTTACAAGAAAGATCTTTGGAAATGAGATTGAAAGAGACAGGAATTCCAGGAAGCTATACTTGTCTCAATGCAAGTATATTGAGAGAGTTCTCAAAAGATTTGAGATGGATGATGTAGATTGTGTTAGTTGCCCCCTCATGGCTTGGTTCAGGTTGAGTAAGAAGCAGTCCCCTACTACAGAAGAGGAGAGAAGGAAAATGGAAAAGATTCCATATGCCTCTATTGTGAGGAGTCTCATGTATGCCATGATGCACAAGACCTGATATAGCTCATGCAGTTAGTGTGGTGAGTAGATTTTTAGCAAATCCTAGGGAACAGCATTGGGAAGCAGTGCTGTGGATTATGAGATATCTCCATGGCACTATAGATTTGAGAATTTGCTTTGATAGTGGAGATCCAACTTTACTTGGTTATACAGACTCAAACATGGCAGGTGATGTAGATGACTCAAAGTCTACCTCGAGGTATCTGTTTGTCTATGTAGGGGGAGCTATCTCATTGCAGTTTAGATTACAGAAATACATTGCATTATCGACTACAGAGGTTGAGTTTATTGCTGCTACAGAAGCTTGCAAAGAAATGTTGTGGCTGAAGAGAATGCTTGGTGAACTTGGGATTGTGCAAGACGAGTTTATATTGTTAGGCGACAATCAAAGCTCTATTCACTTGAGCAAGAACTTGTCCTTTCACTCCAGATCAAAGCATATTAAGGTTCGATATGATTAGATTCGAGATGTTCTAAAATCAAAGGAGCTTGAATTCAATAAGGTGCATACAGATGATAATGGTGCAGATATGCTAACCAAAATGGTATCAAGAGACAAGCTGAGCATTTGTGCTTAGATTGCAGGCCTTGTGGATTGATCCATGTAGGAGGAGGAGGTGGAGATTGTTGGGCCGATCCTCCACCTCCATGACCACATTAGGCCCAACCCAAGAGCACCATTCCTTAATGAGGGATTAAGGATGGAAACTACTACAGTAATGAAGGGAGAGAGAGAGAGGAGAGAAGGGGCGAATGATAGGGCAAATCGGGTGCTCCTGATTTCGGCGGCCAAAGATCTAGTTGCCGGTCTCGGTGAAGAAGAGGCGCGTAGGTGGCTCACGTGTGGTACCACCAGCGGTCGACGGCAGGAGGCGCGCGTGGCTCATGCGTGGTGCAACTTTTAATTACTACTTTGGAAGTTTGGATTTTTAGGCTGCAACTTTTTCTTTTAAAGCAGCTAGCTGTTCCAATACAATGTCCATCTTTTCTGACATAGAGGCTGACCCTCTCTATTGGGTTGTGGGTGGCTCACTTTGTATTTGAGGTGCCAAATTATCCTCCATGGAAAACTACTTCAAGTCTTTGGCAGTTAACACTCTGGACTTTAATTTATTGATTACCCAAGTTGATATATCTGAGGAACTTGACACCAACTAGTAAATAAGATCACCATAGAACAATTTCTTCTTGATGCTTATGATCTTGGAAATGAAGGCCTTATACCAATTCACTTGAATCCTTTTTAAAATTGCATAAGTTGCAATTTTTACAAAGATGAACAATTCCACATTATGTCCAAATCTTTGATGATTAATATTAATGCAACCATATGGGCCTTTCCAGTCATATATTTTAGCCTATTGAATAGATTTATTTGAGGGTTTATGGTCATGCAATTTTTCATCTCTTGTTCTGACCATTTTGCCATGGTAGAGGATTCGAGAATCTCTACACCCTCATTCTTTAATCCTAGACTCTCAAATATATATTCAGGTGTCATATAAATTTGTACTTCAATCACATTAGTTACAAAAACCCCATCTTCCTCATGCAAATTTGAATAGAAGGCCAGTACTAAATTTTTAGCTTTAAAATTATTACTTGACCTTGGGATAACTTTCAGCAGTCCCTGGAATTCCAGCAAATCCTTGATTTCATCCATGAAATCGAAATTCACTGGTCTGCTGAATAGGATATCAAAATTTCTAATACTCTGGAATTAATCTTGAGACTCAGCATTTCTGAAAATCACTGGATTTGTGCTTGTATGCTGGGTTGGCTCTATGCAGCTGAAGCTTCTGCGGTGGCTGTATTTGGTTCAGTGGGTGGAGATTACACCACTAATGCTTTGTCCTCCACTCCTCTAGATTCTGTTTGTTGCTCGGCAGAAACTTCTGTCTACCCTAAGTGTAACTCAATTTCAATTGGACTTGAGCTTGGAGGACCTCTCCCTCTTGTTCTTCTTCTTTGGAGGTCATCTCCTCTATAGGGGCAGGCTATAATATTTAAAAACATAAAAAATAAAAGGGGGAGAAAATTAAAACCAATATACAAAAACATAGAGAAAACGTATAAACTTAAACTTAAAAATAGAACTAAAGGGAATGAATTTCAATTAGTACCTGACATTCTTCTGAAGAAAATTGAATTGTTTCACGAATGGTCTGATTTATCTCTTCACTATCTTGGAGGTCCAAAAATGGAACAATTGTTCCAACAGTAAATCCTTCCTCCTAAAATTAATATTTAAACACAAATGAAACTTGAAAATTTTAATTACTAAAAAGAGGAAATTCAAACTAAAACCCTAAGAGAACCTGAATCTCTAAGTTTAATTCGATGGTGGGATGCTGATATGAAATTTGAAATTTGGAGGATACAGGAGATTGTAAAATGGGAATGGAGTCAAGTTTATATTGAATTACAACTAGAGGATCTGAGAGAACCTAACATGCCTTATGAAGGAAAAATCAAAGCTTTCTGTTTCATCAATGGAGACACTCTTATTTAATGTGCATGAGATAATCTTTATTATTACAGGATCCAACTATTTGATGGAGGTTGCAATATTGAACTTATTCATTAATTAGCCTTGCTTGCTTCTATAGTGTGGTTACATGAATTAATTCCTTATGCAAATACTCTGCAATACTGTGTGTAGTATTTTCTATCTACCCATATGTTAGTTCGAGGGTAAACTTGTTTACCTACGACCAGGTTCATGGGTTGTTTCAAAAACTCCCCTGCTAAACACTTGCAATGTTTATTATTTCTTTTGGAATATCTCTATTGTATTGTGTTCAATAAATGAACATCATTGTTGTTTTATTGCATGTTTTTGTTAAATCTAAAATTTTATATCATTTACTACAATTGTGGTATTATTGTAAATATATGTTCCTGTTGCATGACAACATGAAATGGCAGCTAAAACTTATTTAATGATGGTACACAAGCAAATCTTCTTTTATATTTAAATGTTGTCTATCAGGTTGGTCTACGGATTCATCTTATAGGTTAGTTTGAACACCTACAAGAAGAAGAATTATGACTACCCCATAGTAAGAACAACCTAGAGAACAATAGGTAGTATGTTTTACCCTAATTTAATGGATAAACCTTCCTACATAACACTTCCTAAATGTGCTCATGATAGATTTGAATTAAATTCCAATTACATCAACTAGTTACCAAAATTTCATGAATTTGAAAAAGAAGATGTTTATTGGTTTCTAAAAGAATTTAATGAAGTTGCAATATGATGAAAGTACCGAACATGTCTGTTGATGCAATTAAATTACGATATATGTCTTTTGCTTTAACTATATTTAAGCACTATTTTTATTTCAATTGTATTGTCACCGTGAAAAAAAAAAAAATCACCTCATTATCATCATTCTTTATTGATGCATGACAATTGTATTTAATTTTTGTAGCATTATTTATGCATTTCACACTATTCATCTTATTAAGTTCAATGTATTATTTAGCATGCATCGCAGTTTCATGTTTGATATTAGGGATGTTTATTATATTCCGTATTTATCATGAATTTTCCTATCTATACTAGACTTTTCCATTTACATTGAGGACAATGCAAAGTTTAAGTATGGGGGGGAAGGTTTATGTTTAAGGTTTATATTTAAGTAGCTTAAGTATTTAAGTAGGTTAAGTATGTTAAAAATGTTCAAAATTTTAAAAATTTTAAAAATTTTCTTTTTTGATATTTGTGAGTTTCTTTGATTTTCACATCTTTAATATCTTTTATGTTTTTACTCAAGAACAAATCTTGAGGAATGTAAGTTTTAAGTGTTGCTATTAGAATTATTAGAATTAATGGGAAGACCCTATTATGTTGAGAGGAGAATTTCCAAAGCTAATTTCAAGTAAACTATTGCCCTTAGATGAGATGGATTTCAAATTAACTTATGCAATGGGTTGAGTCTCCCTATTTCATTTGAATTAATGCCTTGTTAACCTAATTTTTCTAAAGTGAATCATTTTCCTTTCTCATGACCTTGTTTGAGTAGAGAGAAAGACTTATGCCGAGTGCCACCATAAAAATGATCATGATATGAAAAATTTTCCATTTTGGTGAGCATTATTTTAAGGTATCTCCCAAACTTTTCTAAGTTAGAGGTTATGTGAAGGTGTAGAATGAAGTAGAATGATACTATAGCAACAAATTAACATTCTGAGTGATGGTGTATTATTACCGTATCCTTTGTTTATCGGTCAGAGCATTTTCCAATATTTTAGAAAGGAATGGAATATCTTAAACTACCATCTTTTGTTGGTGAGATGAGTGTCTGCTTTAATGATTTAATTTCTGATTGAGAGTGATGAAGGTATGAATTCCTCTTGCTTGCACAAGATAGATGGTTCTCATAAATAGGTGACTTCTTATTCACATTTTAAAATGAGTCTATTCAATTTAAGGGCAAGGAGAGGGAGTGTTGTGAGACTGAGCCACCCCATTCCCCCGAAATTGTTCTAGCAACAAGTGATTCGAACAATCCTTAGGTTGGTTGTGTTTCTCTTCTTTCTTTCTTTCTCTCTCTTTTCTTCTTTTTATTTATTTCTTTGGACTTTGTGGGTGTATCTACTGAAAACCTCCAGAGACACAACTCCACCACTACGGTAACTTAGGGGTTTAAAGGCTTGCTACACCTGCTAAGTGTAGTTGTGTTCTTTACGAAAGTGGCCTAGCATAGTTTTAGTAAATTTTATTCAATAGTCTTTCTTACTTTCATAGTTTTTATAGTTTTACTTTTAGTATTTTGCTAAAGGACTAGCAAAACTTAAGTATGTGGGATTTCTTTAGATTCAAAAGTGTGCATTTTATTGATATTAATTCATGTATTTTAATGAGTTTTAGTTGCATTTTGCATTGAATTATAATATTATAAGGTTAACTATATTTTTGAGCATTATACATCTTTATTCACTTTAATGATGCATGAATTAAGTTTTGAGTTGTTAATTATGTTTGTGTTGATGACCTATTGAGAAAGGAATGAATAATTGATAATTGACTCTTTAGGTTGCTGATAAAGTGATTAATCCACAGAAAAAAATCGTGATTTATGTCTAAGTGCAAAGTCTATGGGTTAAGCTATTTACCCACGGACTTATCCATGAGTTAAGCTATTTACCCTTGGACTATTCTGTGAGTGTTTAGGGTTTACCCATGAACTTACGTGAGGGTAAACTGGTTTACCCTTGGACCTATATCCTGTCTGTTTTGTGCGATGAATTTCATTGATATAAAAGTAATTGCGATTATAGTTAAGATCTAAATGTTATGAATTATTTCTCCTGTAATATAATGTATTTCACGAAAGATATTTCTTAAGTATTTGCAAGGAAATTCGATAAGTAACTGTAGGAAAAACGTATCAAGGCAGAATTAAATATTAATTTAGCTGGAGCTTAACTGTGAAGAACGTGGACAGATAGGTTGAAGAAGTGGCTTGCATGGAACGATCTCACACATCCGAACGTGTACCATGCCCTTGTTAACTGCTGAACTACCATTCCTCCCATCTATAAAAACGTCCCTTAGCCATGAAAACAACCCGCTCCTCCTCTTCATCTAGGGCACCATTAATAGGGCATCCTCCACCTTCTCTATCTTCCACCTTTCACCCACTCACTTCTTCCAAGAGGAGATTGACAACCTCCTCTTCTCCAACCACTCACATAGTGTATTTGCTGTTCTTTTCTCAACCTGAGTGTATCCTTGAAGGAGAAACTCTCAACGTTGGCTGCTTCCTCCTCTGTGCCTTGGTGTAATTGTAAAGTGACGCTTAAAATCTCATTGCAAGGTTGAAAGGAAGGCTTGCCAAATTGACGACCTGGTGGACCGGAAGTAAAGACAAAGAGAAGTTCTCAGCTTGAACTAGTTTCAAAGGGAGAAATTATAGTGAAGCATTAAGCGTTCCTTTCCTTTTACTTTTCCTTTATATTTACACTCAAATTTACAAACACCCATTTTATCAACTTGGTTACGATAGTTAGAGAATATTTTTAGGTTTACTATAATGTTGAATGTTGCATTTTAATTTTACAAGTTATTCGTACTTTGTTATTTTTTTTGCATTATGTTGTTTGTAGTGTTATAAAATATTCAAAAAGATCAAAAATATAAGTATTCAACTCTTAGAAGTTTCAACTAATTAGAATTGTAATGTTTAACCATCTGAAACTCACATTTATCGCACAACCCTCGGGTAAGTTAGAGGGTAAAGACGTCCACCCACAAGTTACCTCGAGGGTTAAGTACCCTCTCTATGCAAAATGACAAATCATATGCAAAATAAAGTGTATAATCTTAAGACTTAAGAGGAATTAAATATTTAGAAGTAAAACTCACTATATAGAGTCTTCCAGTGCAAAATTTGAATCATTTACTAAAAGACTAATTTTACAATCAAAATATTTTAAGTGATGAAGAAATTAAAGTTAATGAAAAATTCTCTAAAAAGTACAATTTAATAGGTATTTAAAGAGCATCCTAATTGTTAATTGGAACAGAGCAACTGTGACATTGCTTAAAAGAAATATAATTACTTGTTTCATTAATTGAATACACCAATTTAGCTAAACACCAAGTAAAACTAATCCCTGTGGACAAACCCGTACTTGTATACTAACTACATCTGAACCTGTGTACTTATGGTGAAATTAAAATATTTTGAACACATATTATCAAAAATGGATAGCAAAAAGTTCAGAATAGCCGCTAAATCGACCTGACTACACGTCAGTAGCTGACATTCCTACTGTATTGCAGATATCCATCTCTCCTCACTTATCTATCACTCGGTATCATTCACACAACATTCACATATGCACCATGCATCATCTACACATGTAACGTTTAAGAACATATTGCATTATGAATTTAAGATGTTACACAGTATGTGGTTACAAGAAGAGTGCAGGGTATAGGGTTTCAATCAGCCTCCTTCCCTCTTTGATGTTTGGCCCACCAGTGCTCTCGCTTGACCTCTCATGCTTCCATCTACTCTGGCAACCCCATTAGTTGGTCCTCTCGAGTGGACCTTCGATCTTCCTGGGACATCATCTGAATCAGAATCTCATCCCAAATCGCCATGTAGTCCATCATGGTCTGCATACACTCGCCCATGGAAGTCATGAACGTCGGCCGTGTTGGTGTTGGAGGTGCTGCCCGGACAAGGGGAAGCGACGATCAAGGTAGTTGGATGGCCTTGTTAACACGGATGAAAGAGGGGTACAATAGTATCCAAACTATTGTGGGGGAGCATGGCTACAAGAAGTGTATCACTGACCATTGCTTTTTTGTCAAGAGGTTTTCTCCTTATGATTTCATTTACCTATTGCTCTATATTGACAACATGTTAATTGTTGGCAATAACAAGTCCAGAATTGCAGATTTGAAGAAAGTACTGCATCAGTCTTTTGCCATGAAAGACTTGGGACCTACAAGAAAGATCCTTGGAATTGAGATTGAAAGAAACAGGAATTCCAGGAAGTTATACTTGTCTCAATGCAAGTATATTGAGAGAGTTCTCAAAAGATTTGTGATGGATGATGCAGATTGTGTTAGTTGCCCCCTCACGGCTCGGTTCAGGTTGAGTAAGAAGCAGTCCCCTACTACAGAAGAGGAGAGAAGGGAAATGGAAAAGATTCCATATGCCTCTATTGTGGGGAGTCTCATGTATGCCATGATGCACAAAACCTGATATAGCTCATGCAGTTAGTGTGGTGAGTAGATTTTTAGCAAATCCTGGGGAACAGCATTGGGAAGCAGTGCTGTGGATTATGAGATATCTCTATGGCACTACAGGTTTGAGAATTTGCTTTGGCAGTGGAGAACCAATTTTACTTGGTTATACAGACTTAGACATGGCAGGTGATGTAGATGACTCAAAGTCTACCTTGAGGTATTTGTTTGTCTATGCAGGGGGAGCTATCTCTTGGCAGTTCAGATTACAGAAATGCATTGCATTATCGACTACAGAGATTGAGTTTATTGCTGCTACAAAAGCTTGCAAAGAAATGTTGTGGCTAAAGAGAATGCTTGGTGATCTTGGGATTGTGCAAGACGAGTTTATATTGTTAGGCGACAATCAAAGTTCTATTCACTTGAGCAAGAACTTGTCGTTTCACTCCAGATCAAAGCATATTAAGGTTCGATATGATTGGATTCGAGATGTTCTAAAATCAAAGGAGCTTGAATTCAATAAGGTGCATACAGATGATAATGGTGCTGATATGCTAACCAAAATGGTATCAAGAGACAAGCTGAGCATTTGTACTTAGATTGCAGGCCTTGTGGATTGATCCTTGTAGGAGGAGGAGGCGGAGATTGTTGGGCCGATCCTCCACCTCCATGACCACATTAGGCCCAACCCAAGAGCACCATTCCTTAATGAGGGATTAAGGATGGAAACTGCTACAGTAATGAAGGGAGAGAGAGAGAGGAGAGAAGGGGCGAATGACAGGGCAAATCAGGCGCTCCCGATTTTGGCGGCCGAAGATCCAGTCGCCGGTCACGGTGAAGAAGAGGAGCATAGGTGGCTCATGCGTGGTGCCACCAGTGGTCGACAGGAGGAGGCACGCGTGGCTCATGCGTGGTGCCACCGGCGGTCGACGGGAAGAGGCGCGCGTGGCTCGTGTGGTGCTCGGTGACCTACGGTGCTTGTAGGTGACTGCGCGGAGCTTCAGAAGAAGAGGAGATGCGCAGGTGTGCGCATGGAGCTTCTGGCCCTCTTCTGCGAGCTTTCCTCTACGCGTTGGATAGCTTCCTCTATGCGTGGTGCTTTTGGTTTTTCGACAGAGGAGAGTCCCATCTCGGCGTGCAGTGCTTCAAGTGCTACTTCATTGGGTTGTATTCCTTTCTCATTGTTATCATTGTTGAAGATTGTATGTGTTTGCGCTAACCTTAAGTTTGAGAATTTGAGAAGAACAGTTGTAATCCCTTGACAGCAGAGTGCCAGTTGCCTAGATCAAGAGGGTCTCGTGGTTTTTCCTTTCCTCACACCGAGGGAGGTTTTTCCACGTAAAATTCCTGTGTGTTGCTTGTAATTAGCATTTTGGTTGCAGTTTGCTTTGTATCTATCTTGTTAGACCCTCGTTTTCCCCAAAACACCATGCAACTAACAATAAATAGTTATATATTAAAATGAAATTCGCAAGACAAAAGTAACTAACTCTACCTAATGGGAACCATTAATTATATATATCAGATATTGGTTGCAATTGATGTCATTATTAAAAATAAAAGTTAACTATATATGCAACATTTGATCGAAAAAAAAAGTTATTATGTTATGATTTCATTGTATTTCGAAATTCATTAATTGTTAACTAATCATTGAAAACTTAATGATTTAAATCAATAATTATGTCAATTTGTTATATATGTTAGAAGTAGTCTTTATTCTCAGCTATTGGATAACATTTTTGCTTGATGACCGTTACTATTGTATGGGTATATATACCCTTTTATACTTATTTTTGTAAGCACTAGTTTTTGATTATTGAATAGACTTTACCCTTTCCTTCTTCGCCGCCTCCAACACTAAACTTTAACTCACCATTAATTGCATCATCCAATGCATGACCACTCACATCTCCATCCACCATGAGGAACTCGAGATGGTGTTTGAGGATGTTTGATCCCCACATACATTGAAGCAATTATCGAAAAACATAAGTTAGAGTGACGACAAATCTCGCAAACGAAGCCCGATTAGCGATCGGTGAGCTCTTAAGCTCTGCACTTGTCCTTTAACAACATTTTGCAAACGGAACATCCACTATTGGCGGTTACTGATGATACATCTATGCATCTCACCTCCTTGCTCTTGACCTACAAGGAGCCCTTTTTTTACCCCTATTTGTTGAAGATCGCAAGATACACCATGTTTTCACCCAAAATTGCCAACATAGACATGCCAAATGGGCTACACCAAAAGGATTGAATCAAATGTTAATATAGCAATGATGAACAATGTTCTACACCACTAATACTTGATTTTGGGAATTTAAACTACAAGCATCATTAATTGAATATATCATAAGAGTCAATCAAGACTCTTCAAGTGTAGATTTTATTTCATTAAAACCAATTGGATAGAAGGAAAGTGCTCATAAGTAATATAAGTTTCTTAATTTCATTCATTATTTTCAATATGAAACTATTCTTTTCAACATGCCCTTACTCTTGTGAATCTCTTATTCGAGTATTTTACATAACGTCTTACATGTAACATGTGTAAATTGACTCTGATATCATGTAAATTTTAAATCACTCAAATCAATTAGCTAGTAGAAAACGACTCAGGCGATATAAAGGTCTCGATTCATCAACTAGGACCCATATATATTTTCATAAATCCAATTGGTATTTATATATTTCTCAAAAACAACATGTACCAATCAAATACTTTTGTAACCAAGATTAGGTGCTCACAACCACATGTTTGAATGAAATGGGCATATAAACGTGCAAATTTTACTTCTATTAATTCAACTTGTGTAAGGTGTCAATCAAATACCCTCCAAGCAACATTACTTTTAATTACATATCTAACTTTTCTTACTCTAGGATTTATGTCCCATAGAAATTAGAAAAAAGGAAAATCTAGAATTTTTTTAATTGTTGAAATATTAAAAATCTAAAATATTTTTTTAAAAAAAAATTAAATATAAATTTTTCTATGTTCTCAGATATAACGATATTACGAGAACATGACTTTCTTGTTCTACTAATAAATAATATAACGACAAAGCCACTCACATATATCAATCCCTGGTCAAGAGAATATATGACACGAGTCTTGATCAAAGGTGGCGTACATGACGTGA
>JAMKPZ010008011.1:0-12560 GCA_024699675.1 Amphibolis antarctica
ACGACTGTACTTAAAATAAAAAATAATTAAAAATAAAAAATATTTATTTACATCATTCTTAAAATTATTTTAACTAGAAATTAGAAATAAGGACAAATAAATACACCCATGATATACTTTTAAACTTTTTTATCTCGTAAAGGATAAAGATCTTTCACGGGAAATCATCATCTTTCTTTTTTCCTTACATTTCATAAACAAGTTTTATTCATTCATTGAAAGATTGACATAATAAATACAATGTCATATAAAGGGATATATAATGTCAACCTGCAACACTCATCTAGTGATTGCATTGATACATCTGTCTGTTTGTCTGTTAATTCTCGCAATTATTTCTTAATCGACTGACACAATCATATATTGTTAGTTTGTCTACATATATTGTTTTTTATAAATCGATGAATAAAATTTACATTTAAAGTAATACTATCTATTAAAAAAATTTAAACCCATTTTCCTTGTTTAAATTGATGAATAAATTATTTTTATTGCTGTATGTCGACAATTTGCTCAAAAGGATTTCTTGTGTATTTGAAAGGAAGATGGAAAATAAGAAGCGAAATCTTCAAGACAAGTGAGATATTAAACAACAATCAGTGGAGGAAGGGCTAGGAGATGCAAAAGGATAGTGAAGATTAAAAAATCAACGTCACATTTGTTGAAAGAATTTTACAAAGTACGAAAAAAGTTTAAATTTTTCTATCATTATAAATATAAATTTTTTCCATTATTTCACACCTAATGAGTTGAAAAAAGTTTTATAGTGACAAAATTTTTATTACAACGCACTCTCTTAACCTTGTATGTTTTACATAATCTTCTTCAATAATTACTAAATTTATGACCAGAAAATGTAAAATTACGTTTGAAATATTAAAATATAGAATATTTATAAATTTTAAAAAAATTATTTTTTTAATTTTTTTTTACTACGTACATAAATAATTCTAAATTTTTTTATTTTTAAAAGTTTTTATTTCTCAAATTTTCAACGTAAATCCACTATTTTCCATTAAAAAGTTTGATTTATTTCGTTTATTTGGGCGTTTTACGAGGTGTTAAATTTTACGATTTACGATAAATATATAATAAATAATTTAATTTTATAAATAATAAAAAATATAAAAATTATTTTATAAATATACGGTAAAATATTGTAATACGAAAAAATATTACATAATATTAAAATATTAAAATGCGGAGACACAGTCAATCGGAATACATATTATACGAGGTGTGGGACCCGTGCGCATACACAGCGTTATAAATCGTAGTCTGTGTTGTCTCCCGCCACCGATCCACCGGCCCTACGTGTCGAGAGCGAAACGCGCCCGCCCCGCACCTCCTCATCCCTCTCGCTCTGCCATGTCCGGCTGCTGCAGCATCCGAGCCATCTGGATCCTCAACGCCCAGGGCGCCGTCGTCTTCTCCAGGTCCCGGCTGTCTTCCCCCTCGGTTTTCTGGTTTCGATGTCGAGGGGGATTCGCGTCCCGCCCTCTCGATCTGGAGAATCTAGCTGTGATCTTGTTTTTTTCTTGTTTTTTTGTTTTTATTTTGGTTCGAGCAGGAGATTCCCGGTGGTAGAGAAGAGGTGGAGGTCGGCTTGCCAGAGGGCGAATCGAACATCCGAGGGATACGCCCTCCGGCCGTTCCTGCCCACCGATTCGGAGCTGGCAGCTGCTTTTGCCAAGAGGAAGGCGAGGTTTGTGATTTTGTACGATTTATTGGACTTTATGATTTGATTATAGAGAATCGAAGCAATTTTTTGTTTACGCAAGAAACATGCATTTTGCTATTTACTGTTTGTATATATTGAAGACGTTCATGCCTGGTAAAATTTTGATACAGGACTTTGACTTTTTTCATTTACAACTGTTGCTTCTCATGAAAGTTCATTCAGCGACGGGCTGGAAAAATTCTCGGAATGGGTCACAAGTCCAATGAATAAAAATAGATCACCAAAAATGCATTATATTAATATTAGATATAAATACAAAAGTAAAACGTATGTTGCAAGGTTCAATGACAAGTTCATAATTTCTAAAATTGGTCAATAATAGCCATGTCAATTTTGTCAAAACTTAACGTAAGAAATTCGTCAATCAATCACGAATCTCTCTCACATTCGGCTATATAAATGAGTTTTTGCAGTTTTCATTGTCGAGCATACTCTTTCCATAATGCATGAAAAAATAATATAAGTTTATCTGAAAGCCTAAATTTCTTTTGTATTGAAAAATTGGGGTTATGATAAACCTTGAACATACTTCTTTCTTGTTTTTTGTCTCGAGGAGTACTCTAAGGATTTACCTTTTTGTCTGATACCAATCTCATCAAACTGGTACCAAATCAAATTGCTTAAACATTGAAATCAAACCACTAAAAGTCTGTTTGTTTCAATTTGGTTTGTGATTTGCCATTTTATGTGCTAATTACTAAGTGCATATCAATCACTAAATTAAGTACATATCGTCAATAAAATACAAACTATAACTAACTCTTCGTAAAATACAAATAAGATAGTAGAAAAGTATAACTACTTCTTTATAAAATAATTCATAAAATTGTAGAAGAATACATAATTTGCCTAAGACATATTTGATAACATGATATGAAAATACTTCTCATAAGAATCTCATAAAAAGAAAAATGAAGCATGCCACATTATGGTTTTTTCAGGTTAATAAGTTATAACTATTAAACTTTGACACTTAATAATCTATCAATATGAATATATGATTCATATAGCATATATTATATACATGCTTGTACATATCCTAATATGTTATACATATGTCATTGGTTTGGTTAAACCATCCATAAAATCAATCCAACTATATAAGCTGGCTTGTAGACTTTTGAAACCAAACTGAACCAAATTATTTAAAAAATGGATTGGTTTAGTTCAGTCAACTAGTTTATGCCCGTTCCTGTAGTTTGCCTCTGTTTAATCCTTGAGGAAAGTCCAGCCTGTAGGATCACAGTAAAATTAACACTCTGATTACGTGTTTTATTTTCCACTCAATAAATTGATTGGAAGCGATATAACATCCAATAATAATATGGTATAAATTCCACACATTGGGAGATCCTTCCGTCCATAAAATTTACCAACCAGGAGAGAACACAATCATCAAAGAGCGAATGTCTTTCATATCAGATGGATTCTGAGTAAGATGGAAAATATTCCGATGTGCACTGATAAAGGTCTTAAAGGCTTGTAGCTGTAGAATATGATTCTGTCCATTTAGCTTGATGGATTATAAATCAAATTCTTCACCAATAGTTCACAAGACATGGAAGTGGAGGCTATACATCATGAGCACAATGAAGAACAGCGATAACACAATCTGATTTGTACCAAACAGAAAAAATTTGGGTATGATCAGGAGAGAGTAGCAGCAACTTGGAGAACAATCCACTTAATAAACACACAATTAGCGTTTTGGGTCATAAACAAAACAACCATGGATAACATGTCCACTCACAACTTGTATATAGAGATGGTCAACAGTCCAGAACATGATGATAAGGGGCACTGATGGGGCTGCCAAAGTTATTGGAGGGACCAGAAGAGAACATTTCTGAGCTCCCCCTTCGACAAAGGACCTAATAACAGTAGTGGGAGGCCTTGGCTGGGCTGCGGGTAGCTTTTGAAGAGGGGGAAATATGCTATTAAAAAAGGGTTGGATTGGTCCAACGATGAACTAAAATATTGCCTAATCTAACTACTCCCTGTTTTTCAATCAAAGGGCCCAATTGAACCTGACTTTTGGACTGGTTGGTCCAATGGTTCACTTTTATTGTGACTTGTAAACACAATTTGTGACTTAAAACATCCAATTTTTTCATCTGCTACCCCATCGACAGTTGCTGCTGTAGCTTCCTTTCCAATTACCACAGTGTGGAGAGGATGAAGGTTGTTGCTGCTGTAGCTTCCTTTTTGCTTTTGTGAAAAGTACAGCAGCTTGAAAGGAGCACTTGAAGGGTTGATCATAGGTGTTGTACCCTCCTTGTGACTGGATAAGCTTTTCTTGACAACTGGAGATAAGCTTCTGGCTTTTGTTGCTTTGTTTTCTTTTCTTTCTTTGGCTTCCCAGGTTTTTTTCATTTTCTATTCAATTAATCAATTTTTTTGGTAGTGATAATGGTAGTTTTTGTGTAATCATGGATGCGTTTTAAACAATGGATGATGGCAGTTACTTTTATTAATTATGCTATTTACATGGTAAATGTTTATGTTTTTTCCATTCTTTGTTGATTGATTATGAATTACCTTCAGGTCCCATTTTGTTGTCCATAATCATCATGCGATATTTCAAAACATATGAAATGGAAACAACAAGGGTTGCATCATTACATGTGTAATTAAAACACGGGAATTTAAATAGACGTAAATGAAAATACAGGATGATGCTTAAAAAAATGTAAAAAAATTATATATATATATATATATATATCTATTACATTCATTAAACATATAACCAAAACTGTTCTTAAATTCTAACCATATAGATATAAAAGTAGAAACTACATTTCTATTGCATAACATGATTGTAATGTTCGAGTCACAATCACTTTCTAAATATATGAATACAAAGTAGATGTTATGACATCAATGTTCAAAGTTTCAAACTCAAAGTGAAATATGTGTACATAACAAATATGATGATGTCTTCACTCTTCAAGTACATTGAACTTGCAAATAAGTCAAAACAGATCTCATAATCATCAATCAGAATCTTCATGTAACATAACATTTATATCTTCTTCCTTATTTGTGGCACGTCTGATTGGAAAAAGCAACTCATCAATATGAGGCAGTCGTTTTGGAATAGAGCTTGAGGGATTTGAGCATGATGCACTTGTTCCATTACTGGTTTTAGGCTCAGATGCTTCTACTGCCCTAGAAACCTCCTCAACCAAACCCCAAGTCAGTTCAGATCCAGCAAACACCTCATCATGTGCATTTATATCATTCATCTATTCATAGACGTGATCATTGTCCTTTGAAATCAGTGTCTTGCCTTTTTTTGGTCTTTCCATTTGTTTTCTCAATTTTGCATTGAATTGAATGTGAACTTGATCGTTCAATTTCTCCAAATCTATCATATTTCTCTTTTTTGTATGGATCTGTAACTAATAATAACATCGAAGTTATAGTGTCAAACCATCTCAATGGGCTGGATTATCAGAAATCTGTCTTTATGGGAAGGAGTATGGGGATGTGGATCATCTATTCTTCAACTATGAGCTGTCAGGAAAGGCCTGGCAATCTGTTGTCTTGGTGGTGGTTGTGGGAGATCTGTCATTGGGTGGGGCGGGGGGGACTTATTGAAAAATATATTCCACTCATGCTCCATGACACATGCTGGGCTACTGGCTATTCATGAATGATGCTGTTTTTAGAAGAAATGCATATGGACAAGTGGACATTATCAGATTGAGTGAAAGCTTCTTTGTTTTCTGGGTGAAGACGTTCCTGCAATGTGGCTTTTCTTGCTCCTTTGTTTACCTTGGCCTGATATCACTGGCCGGATATGTTTTACATCTGGATGAAACGTATTGATGTTAAGATTCACCATATTTCATTTTCAAAAGAAAGCCATCTGTACGATGTCAATACCATCCCCATGACTGGATCATGCTGAAGATAGACCATTGTGTCTTGGCTCTAGTTCTTCCTTGTTCATTGAATTGGTCTTGAATGGGATACTTTTCCTTATAGATCTCTATATACTAAAAGTTCATAGTGTTTTCTTTATGGCATCAAACATTTTCTCTGACCACATGCCTTGGATGTCAGGCTTTTCCTAGTTCATTGTAATACATTAGCATAGAAGTTCTTGAATTCTGTCATATTTTATGTATACCTGTGGAAATTATTGCTTCTTTTTTGTATTTATACTACCATAAAGCCATTGTTCCTGAGTGAGTTTTATGCATCTGTAGTGAAAATCTTCGATGATAATTGCTTGCACAATAATAATTTTCTTTTTATATTCTCTGCATTTTTGTTGCATTCTAAAGTTTTTGGTTTATCATCTCTTATTCATGTGTTGAACACTTGTGTAGAGAAGGCTCTGTTCGAGGATTTGGCATCCGTATCAATCAGTCAACTCAGGGATCAGATACATGGGTCGATGATCCTATAACTCGCCACATTATTTCTCTTTCTGTTCATGCTGATGGTGAAATGTTTCTATTATGGCCATTGGTCTTGCACGTAAAAGCCTACTTTTATATCCTTGTTTTACCTTTAGTTGAGCCATCTCATTTGAAGTCATATAAAGGACTCTATACTAGATCTGATTGTGGGAATTCAATTGGAGGGGCAGAAAGTATGTCGAGCATCTTACTTGAGCTTCCATGCATCACAGGGTATGGTAAGTTTTTCTTGTGGTTGTCAAGGTCAACGACTGTATCATTATTATCATGGCCAACTTGCATATTTCTTACTATTTCCGTTTTATCATGGTGCCATTTCTGATAGAATTTATATTATTAGTTTCCTGTCTATTGTACTAGTGACGGAAGAGTTTATGGAGTATCAGTTTTTTGTTGGATTTCAGTCCAAAAAAAGCATAGAGAATGAGTTGAACTGTTGATGGAATCGTGGTAAAGTCAAGAGGGTTGATAACCGATAAGGATATGTTTGTAAATACAATCACATGGATGTGCACAAACATTCTATGCTAACTAAAATGCATTAATATTAAGTTTATGGATTCATTGTCATTTGTATGTTATACAATTTACTTTGATTAGCACTTTGAATATAAAGGTATTTTTTGTTATCCTTAGTTTATTCATCAATTTATGCACTCTGCTTTTTCAATCGTTCTTTATATAAAGACTATTGCAGCATTTTACTTTGGCATGAACTTAGATTGGTGTTTTATACTTTTTTTTCCTTGGGAAAAAGTTTAGTAACATATGAGATAAGGAATTGCTAATGAATAGCAAAGAAATTCAACAATACATAAAGCTGCATCCTTATTCATATTTTAAGTTGGTGTAATTAACTTCTACCACATGAAGAAGATGCATTGGCCATTGTTTGGACTAAAGAGGAAATTACTTCATCTTGTATCATATGCAATATTGGTGAACTACCTTGGATACCCATCTACAGCGAGGTTTCACTTGTCTTTTTGTTCTTCATTTTCATTTGTGGCCGATACATGCTCTTTGGTGCTGTGTGTATACTGTGCTTCCTCAATTTTTTCCCTTCAGCGGATATGGCTAACTTAAGTTTTCCAACCTGAACATATTATTTAATGTTTTATGAGAACAATAAAATTTATTATCTGATATTTTAATTTCATAGGTCGTTTATGGTGGCACATGCTATTGGAGATGTAATAGTTGGTGATTCTGGGGATCCAAATGTGGTGGTCAGCTTTTCCCCTTCAGTAGGGGGGTTACTGGATTCTTTAACAGGAAGCATAGGAATATCTGGCATCTCAATGAGGGCAAAACCTGTGGGTGCTGCTGGTTCTCTATCGACTACTGCCGCTACTGCTGCTGGTGCTGTTTCATCAGATGTTCCATGGAGCATGTCTAGGCCTCTTGATAAAGATGCACTTCGTACTTTTATCAGTGGCTCAATGCCCTTTGGTTGGTAATCTCTGTTATGGTATTTCTCATCTCAAGTTTCCCTTACACTACCTCCTGCCTTCCTTGTACTTCTTTATTTATTCAACTAATGTTTTTCATCGTATATGTAGGCACACCACTGGATCTGAATTATCCAATCATCTCTGCTACTAAGATCAATGGCTTTTCAACTGATCTGCCTGTTGCTGCTATCAAGCAACCGGCATGGAAACCTTATTTGTACAAAGGAAGGCAACGGCTGCTTTTCACCATTCAGGAAGCAGTATATGCTGCAATGTATGACAGGGATGATGTTCCAGATTCTATATTTGTTTCAGGTCAGGTGAACTGCAGAGCAGAACTAGAAGGATTACCTGATGTTTCCTTTCCTTTATTGGGCCTAAATTCTTCCCAAATTGAGGTTTTGTCATGCCATCCTTGTGCTCAAGTCCCAGAACAAGGTGTTGATAAGCAAGCCATATTGTTCACACCTCCACTTGGGAATTTTGTTTTGATGCGTTATCAAGCATCCTGTTTACTTAATCCTCCAGTGAAAGGTTTTTATCAGTTGTCAATGGTATCAGAAGATGAAGCTGCATTCTTATTTAAGTTGCAATTAATGGACGGGTACAAGAGTCCTCTAACTATGGATTTTTGCACTGTCATGGTGCCTTTTCCCCTGAGAAGAGTGACATTTTTTGATGGGAATCCTTCTATTGGTACGATTTCAACTACAGATCACTCAGTTGAGTGGAAAATTGTAATGGGCGGACGAGGCATTTCTGGAAGAAGTGTTGAAGCAACATTTCCTGGAACCATCAGGTTTTCACCAGTATCAAAAATTCAGAGTCTTCCCTCACTTTCTAGAGTTAATTTAGGTAGTTTTGCTGAGAATGAGAGTGATGATGAACCAGAAAATACTAGTAGCATGGTCAATGTAGAGGAATATCTAACAGAAAAAATGAACAAGGGTCTCCCATCAGTTGAGTTGGAGGAGCCATTATGTTGGCAAGCATATGATTATGCAAAAGTAAGTCTATATTTAATTGCTTTTTGACTTTTCTGTTCTATGATTCATAGTGTGCTTTGCTTTCATGCCCTTGAAAGGTTGCATTTCGGCAATATGCACCCCCTAAACAAACTGTAAGGTACATTAATATCCTCATCGTTGCCCTGTATAGGTTTTAAACTCTGAATTTATTTAATAAATTTCTATCCTACCCTTAATAAAGCATTAAATCTAGAGGATCCAGTCCAACATACTTCCACCCTTTTTGATGCACTTTTTCCTACATCTCTAGGGACACAAAACACCATTTTTTGCATCTTTGTGGATTTGTAGCTAAACATCAGAGATGGAGGATAGTAAATTCAATGCTGAGGTTCAAGTCGAAGGTTAACAGTATGATTCTACAGGCCATTCATGGAAAAATATATCAACCACTCGTTTTGTGAAAAGGGGGTTTGTAAGCAAATATAGCTTTGTAATGGCATACAAGTAGGACGTACTCCGTGTCTAACATACATGGAACGGACCATGGGACCAAAACCACCTTACATCATGTTTTGGAAGAGATTTTTAGTAAAACAAAACCAGAAGAGTTTGGTTACAACAATAACCCAAAGAAAACCATAAAAGAGCAAAACTCAATTAAAAACAAGGTTCCATGGGCCAACAGAAACAGAAGAGATTTGACAAAAACATTAGTCTGGGATCAGGATCTAATGCCAGGTTGGTGGAACTGTGGAATCACTGGTGCGAACAGAGCCTGTTCATTCATGTTAGTTAACTAACATGTGATATGATATGATTACATTTACATTTATATTGGGAAGAACCTTGTTTTCTTATTGCTACTGAAGGCACCTATATAAATGTAATCAATTTAGTTGGTTATAATTTATAAATTTATCAATCTAAAAGATTGTGAGACTACAGGTAGCATGGATTCTTCTAAAGCCATAATATTTCCATATCTGATATGCATTCAATGTGGTTTTGCCTTGGATATTTCTAAATGTGTATCTAATACATGTAGCTTTGCCTGGTCGTTGATTCATCAGCAATTAGGATACCTATTTTGGAAATTTTTTGGTTCATTCTTATTGTCAACTCCCTGAAGTATTTCATCATTGTATATGTGAAAATTGGTAGGAATGGGATCTGACTGGGATATCAGGTGGACACATTGGTATTCAGTTGGAATACTTCTAAGATACATCCTTATGCATCTTACGAGTGCTTTTGTTTTATGTTATTTATGCTTTTGCTTTGTTGTTGTTTTTTATGAATGCTACACTTTATGTTATTGTTTTGATGCATGATTATGAATTGGCAAACTGTGATAACTAACAAACATTATTGTCCTGTTTCATACTTTATGTTCAGGGAAAGTTGATTTTTTATTTTGTTTTATGCATTTCAATTTTTATGTCATTTCATGCATAATTTGATATCTTCAGATAAAAATTAAATTTATTAATGTAAACAATATTCAGAGTGTTCTTTCCATGTCATATCAGCATTAACAACAATAATCTAAGTCATAATCTTATTACGTGTGTGTGGCCACGTAAATGCTTTTCTTCGAAGTATTTCTATCTTATAGTTAAATCTTTGGTTAGATTACATAAATTTAAATTTTTTATTACAATTCCTAACCAAATAATTATAGGCATACCTCTACTTATTTTAATTTCTCTTGCACTAATTAATTGTCCTTGCTTAACTGGTGTATTCATTGGACTCCTACGGATATGACCAAATTACCTAAGTTGATTTTCTCACATATCATCTTTAATTGGTATAACTCTCACTCTATTCCTAATTTTTTTTTAAAACTTATCACTTATGGTTTTACCACTCATCCATCTAAGCATATGCATCTCAACATACACTAATTTTTTTGTATATGATTATATTTTATAGCCCAACATTCTTAGTCATAAAGTATAACTGAATGACACTTTTATAGAATTTTCTTTTTAATATTAAGGGTATCTTCCTATTACGTAACTCTCTAGAATCATTTTTCTATTTCTTCTATTTTACTTTAATCCTATGAATAACATTATCCATAATTTCTCCATTTCCACTTATTATGAATCTTAAGCATTTAAAAGTCTTGCTTTTATAAATCTCATAGTCATCTAAATATATGCCTTCATTATTATTCATATTTTCATTGAACCTACATTTCATATATTTAGTTTATTAGTTATGTCATATCAGCATCCTATCCTAATTTTCAGATTATTTTTGAATTACCAGTTTCATATCCTTTCATATCTGAATCCCACGTCCACACTTTGAATGTAAAACTGAAGTATCTATACACCTAATATAGATCCAGCATACACAATTCAGGAAGTAAGTAGTTGTATAAATATTGTTATCACATATCTTTAAAATGATGTTAAATTTTTTACTTGTATTAAGTAGCTATTAATTATTGATCTAAATGTCTAGATAACACAATTAATTATAAATTTTTGGCTATTAAATTTTAGAAGGAAAATTAATAATAAACATATACTGTCTTAAAGGTAAATTTTAGAACATATAGATTATCTTATAGATTGATAAATTATATTATTAATTTTTAGAAAAATTAATAAATTATATATATATATATATGGCAAAAAAGGGTAAGAAGCAGATAACCTGATGATCTCATTGAGTAACGTAGTGTACAAACCCAATGAGAGCATAGGTTAACTGATGAGATAGGCTTAAAAACCAAGTTACCTTGCTAAAAATTGGGTTACCCAGCTAAAAATCGGGTTACTCAGGTGAAAGAAGAATAGGGTTACCCAATTGAAATAACTAGGTTACTGACTAAAAAATCGGGTTACCTAGTATAAGACAGTACCTATAAAAGTTTCTTCTGTAGGCACCTATATATAATGCTTCATAGTCAATATAATATGTTTGATTTATTTACATTCCCCCACAATATAAAATGTTTAACTCTGCCACTTTTTATAAATATGAATTAATCATATCAATGATCAACCCATCAACAATATCTTCAACTTTGGTTCTTCATGTTCTCCTGTCTATATATTGTTCATGTGTTGCATGATATCAGACCTACGAATCTTTGGTTAGAATTTGATAAGGACCTGGTTGGAAATATCATTTATTCACATAAACTCTGTTAATGATTTACAATTTCACACAACCAAATGTAACGTAACTATTGGTGATCTCATTTGTTTAGCTTTTAATATATCTTAATTGCTGAATATTATTTGTGTTTTCCTTGTTTAGAAAGGTTAAGAAGATTGATGAGGTTAATGGAGATTCTTGGGAAATGCAATAAGTGTTGGTGGCAAATAATTCCATTTCTAGTCTGGCCACACATTAATATTTAGGGTCTGGATTAGTTCAAGCTATAATAGACTATGTCCTGATCTATCAAAATGGCATGCATGTTCTGAATTAGTTTTTACTGGATGTCTTGATTTATATTCTGTATTGACTAGGGTTTTTTGTTGTTACTAATACTATCTTGTAACTACCATATGTATGTCGATGTGATTTGCAGGTATCTTTTAAGGTTTTGGGTGGAACACTTTCTGGGATGATGATTGACCCAAAATCGGTATGCTTTTACTAGATAAGCTTGGCGTCTGAATTCTACCATGTTATTGTATTTTTACTTCAAATTTTGGGAAATAAAATAGATTGCCCACATATCCAAAGTCGAAAGTTATCTTTCATATAATGTAGATAAGATAGGGATTATCATTAGAGTAAAAATGTGGATACATTTAAGTAACAGTCAAAAGCTACCCCCAAACATTTTAAATGGAAAAGATTTCGATATATCTTAGAAAAATGGGAAAAACATCGTAAATAACGGAAAACTGGAAAAAGTTGATGTTTGAAAAATCAATAACCACTGTGGATAATCTTCCCTTGTAACTAGCTGTACTTTCTGTATGCTGTGTCA
>JAMKPZ010008014.1:0-10680 GCA_024699675.1 Amphibolis antarctica
TTTTAAGCAAGAAAAGCCACTGGTTGAATGGACTAGTTACGTTAACAGGGCTCAGATGTCAAACCTCCCAACTTGTCTCACTTGATCATCCAAGGTAGTGAGATGAATTCAAGGTATCCTACATTGAATGGAGAAGGTAGGATGGAGTGGGTATATTGAGAGCTTTTTGTTCAACACTTGTCTTTTACCATAAGTAAGGTATAACACTTTCCTTTTAGTCAAACTGACTCAATTGAATTACTTTGAAAATTGTTTGGTTACGCATAAGTATATAAATTGTTTGTTCTTCTTTGATAGATTGAAAGTGTTTGAGGGATGGGGAATGATTCTCCATTCACAAGAGAGGATGGTTGATTTCTAGGTAGTGAGGTGACCATCAAACACCAACATGACTATAATATCATTTTATTGAACCAAAGAGAATTTGGATGTTTGAAATTGAGGTATTAGTGCCCTTAATCATACCATCTATCCTCCTGGAAAGAAAAGAGAAGCCCTTGATCTTTAATAGGGTTCTCCCTCATAAGAAGCCCAAACTAATACAAACCTCCCTTGAAATGCTCAATGAAGGGTAGTACAACCCCAATTTGGAATGGTTATTGTAAGATTTAAGACAATGATGCCTTTTGGCTGGATAAGGTTCTCCCACTAGTGTTAGGAAGCAAGTCACACAACCTACCCACTATTTACTACCTCCAATAGTTGGTCCTTCAAAAAATTTGCTTGTAAAATTGATTATGGCCTATGTTTGGAGTCCTATCTATGTTGGTTCGACAAAAAACAGATAAAGATTAGACTTTAATGGAAATATCAGTGGAAGTTGTGTGAAAATTATAGAAACTCTCAAAAATGGCCAAAAAGTATGAATTTGTTATGAAATTTTAGTAAAATCTAAACTAATTAAGAGTACATATAGAACTAATCAAATTTAGTTTTTAGACATTTATGAAATTATAAACACAACTATTGGATAGTTCTAGATTGCTAAGAATGTGGAGGTCTTGGGCTTTTATATTATAATACTCTGTTCTCTCACTACTAATTGGTTTTGAGTTGAACTTTAACATGGTATCTCGCACTTGCATGTAAATCATTTGTTGATGCAGAACCTTTCCTTGACAATGAAGGAGACACCAATGGTGTAGCTAGGTGACTTTCCGATGGGTAGTTTGAGTTGTTTGCCCTAATTGTCTTGTATAAATAGTGGTGCAAACCTCTAAGTGAAGGGTGGATGTTGATAGGCTTTTACTGAATAGTGTGACAAAATAGAAGAACAGTAACTACCTTGTGCCTGTAGATGTAGGCCTAGCTGAACTACATAAAATCTTGGTGTTCCTTGTGTGCTTGTGTCTTTGTCTTTGTTGTTCACTCTCTCCCTCACGTCTCACCTCTTGCACATGTTCTTTTGCAGCGTGACAACATATGGAGACATATCATCCTCCTTATCAAACTGGTATTGGAGGTTTCTTGGTGCGGTTGAGGAATATTGGTTGTGTTAGGATTATAGCTCTTATATATTTATGTAAACATGTATTATGTTCTAATGATGTCAAAAATGAAATGAAAAAGTTGTAACAGGATAAGTTGATAGTCTCGAAGGCCTAAAGAAGCTTGTAATGAGGATTCAAAGAGCAAAGGATAAATCCAAGTAAAGCATATGGAGACATGAAAAATGTAAAGTCATACAAAAGGAAAGCTCAAGTTAAGAAGGAAATAATGGAAGGACACTACAATACTTAAAGACTTAGTCTTATGTGTGTGTGATTATGTTTTAGCTGATATGCTCTTGCTCTAGGAATATTTAGACTAGGACATGCATTTACACTTATTTTCACAAACTTATTACGTAGTAAACACTTAGCATATTTTAGGTTGTCTAGACAAAAATGGGTTAACGATCCTACAAAGTGGATTAACTATTCTAACGTTGAATCAGTTAACCTAGTATGAGAATCGGTTAACTTGATATTAAAATTGGTTAACCTAGCATGAGAATTGGCTAATTCAGTATGAACCTTAGGTAAACCTGTTCTAGAGAGAAATCAGATTAAGGCCTCATTTGGAGGTAGCTTTTTTAATGCCAAGTGTTGGAAAAATTGGATTTAGGCGTTGCATTACGTGAACGTTTTCTTCATCGATTGCTGAGTCACTTGATCGATGCCATTACACACTCTAACACTTTCTTCTCCTTCATTGAAGGTGTCCTTGCTATACCTAACATTACGCACTACATTTTCTCACAAACATTTTCGTCAACATCTCTACATCTCCACTGTAGTGATCAAAGACCTTTGTTTTTTTGCCATATGACATTTTCATTGGTGTTTTCCATAGTGACCTTAGTTTTTTCCTCAAACAATGCAACACAAGCCAACGCCCCCTAATGCCACAAGCCTTCAAGTGAAATGACATCAAATGGAGTGTTTTCTTTGATGTTTTTGATTAGTACTATTGTTTATGTGAACAACAAAATTTTTTTCCCATTCAACATTCAAAACATTTGTAAAAATGTTCGATTTATGTAGTTTTTCCAATTCATCCTATGAATTTTTGGATCGTGTGCTAGGGAGGGTCAATGGTGTTTTAAAATTGAATTGAAAATTCATTCAGAAACATTTAAACAAAACTATACTTGTAAATAAAGAACACTAAATTTTTTTAAGTAATTCACCAATATGTTATGTCCACCCTCAAACAAACTTACTTGAGCCTAATCTAATTTACTAAATTCAATTACAATTACAAGATGATGTTTATGGTCGCACACCAAACCAACTACAATAGGAGCTTGTAGTCGTATTTTTCAACCAACCTACACAAGTGTTTGTGGTAAAACACGTCAACCTGTCAAGGATTTTAGGTTGAATCCCCCAACCAACTAAGGATTTAAGGTCAAATCCTCTAACCAACACAAAACCAAGAGTTTAAGATAGAACTCTCCAATCAACAAAAGTTTAAGGTAGAACTTTTCAACTAACCCAAGTGTTTAATGTTGAACATTTCAACCAACCTAAGGATTTGAGGTAGAATCCTTAAAACAACCTTCCCACTTGAGTTTTGAGGTGGAAACTCAACAAACCAACGAAAATCAAAGCTAAAGAACCCAAATCAGAAAGTGCAAAATTTGTGCTATTGTAGTGCTATTGTGAGAATGAAGAAGAGAGGAGTTTAGACACTTACAAAGTCACAAAGATTGATCAATGAGTGCCAAAATCTTGTTGTATGAAAGCCCTAGAGTGCAATAGGTTGTGTCAAAAGATTAGGTTGTTAGGGACTCTAATTAAGGTGGTATTTATAAGCTAATTATGCTTAAACTATTATAAATAGCTAGTTTGACTAGTTAAATCATTATAACATTTTTCTAATGGTCATATTTTTCCAAGTTTAGATACACAATTTGGAATAACGTATGATGTTTCGAAAATCTCTAGAGGCAAAATGGATATTCAAAATTGATTTCGAAATATTATCTTTGAGTAGATAAAAATGTGAAATAAGATCAAAAAATCCAACTGAAAATCGATAAACTGAATTTGTGAAAAGCAGCAATTTGGAATTCCGTTTTTTGACAATGGATATCAGAATTTGGCCTTGGTAAAAAATAAAAAATAGGTCCATTATGTTAGGGTAGATGGTTCGTTGTGTTAGAAGTTAACATCACGAAGGTTCATTATGTTAGGAGTTAACACCACGAGAGTCTGTTGTGTTAGGAGTTAACATCGTGAAGGTCTGAAAAGTCCTGTTTCAAATTGCCAAAATCATTATAATGAATTTTAATTTTGTTATGTCATTTTTGTCTATTTATGGTGTATTAGGTATGATTTTAAATTCTAAGTGTGTGACCTAAATTAATGTTCAAACCTTTTTTGTAATGATTTCCCTTATGACTTTTCTTCATTCTCTTCATCCTTTTATGTCTTTATAACCTCATGATTCTCATCCTTCATGGCTTCATTCTTTAGTTGTCTCGTCTTGACTTTCTCTTGAGTTTTTGTCTTAGATTCTTGCATTTGACTTGACTTCATGTCTTTACTTCCAATCTTCATGACTTCATGTTCCTTCATGTCTTCATGCTTGACATCATTAAAACTTGTAGAGGTGAGTTCTCAACATCTTATACATGGAAATATTAGGATTAGGGATTCATTACACAAGAGAGACATATCAAGTGTAAAACATGTAGATCTAGGGTTTTGGGTGATATCTCTGTATTTTTTCAAATAACATTTTGTAGATCTAGGGTTTTTGGTCTATGAAATGTGCATATCTCTATTAGATTTAAGGAAAAACAGCTCAATTGAAAGCAACACACATGAATAAAATGCTAAATGACATGCATGTTCACATTGATAAATTGTTGACATTTGGTGAACATTGTCAATGTTCACATTATTAAAGAACAACAAAGCATTAAATTAAAGGACAAAACATAAGCAATGGTGGTAAGAGTGATGCCTTTGGAAAAAGGATATAGTTGTGTGATGCATATGAAATGCATGTTGCATTGGTAAGTGATGCATGGTTGTGTGATATGTACTTCATTTCTCATTTCATGTAATTGAAATAACTTCATTGAATATGTTTACGATGGTTACATACATGATGGAGTGCATTCATGAAATTTCTTGTAAATGGTGACCTTGCTAATTTGGATGGAGATGAGACTATGGAAGTGATGTTTATTATTCAGAGTCATTTATTACACTGGTTTAATATAGTATTTCTACCAAGACAATGTGTGGTTGGATACGTACACAGGTGCAGATGTAGTTGAGAATATGTTACATGGGTAAGAGTATGTTGTGATATGTTAAGCATTTTAAAAAGTTATGTTACATTCTAAAACAAAGGAATCAGTTAAGTGATAGTCATTAGGTTAGTGTTGAAGAATAGGTGATAATGTTTTTAGCAACTATAAGTCATAGACATAATAATAGAGTCATGCAGGCAAGACTTTCAACATTTAGGAAAAATATGAAAGGATTGATTATGCTACTAGAAGGAGGGTGAATAGCATATTTTAAACTTTTTATGGTTTTTTAACAATTTTAATCAATCACAAGTAGAAGCAATATTCAAAATATATTATACACAAGTAAACCACAATGAACACAAGGATATTTAGGTGATTTTCTAATTGGATATGTCCACCCTTAAATTATAATAACTTGAGCCTAAGCTAATCCACTATAATTAATAAAATTACATGGTGCTTTTACAGGTTTTGCACCAACCTCATACAATCAAGTGTTTAAGGTGGAACACTTAAACCAATTGTGTGTTTATGGTCCAATACATAACCAACCAGAGTTTTATGCCAAACTTAGTAAACCAAAATCAAGACTGTGTATGGTAGAACATACCAACCAACCAATGTTTTAAGGTGAAAACACTGTAAACCAACCTAAATTAAGTATTTATGGTAGAACACTCCAACCAACCAGATTTTTATAATAGAAACTTGGCAAACTCATCACTCCTTATACCTAAGGAGTGATTTTGTGTTTTTAAGTTAAAACACAAAGAAACCAACCACTATAAAATGATCAAATTACAAACCCAAGAAATATAACCAATTGACTAAAGGAAGTGTGTAATGTGTGAGTAAAGGGTTGCAAAAAGTTCCCAAATTGGTTGGACAAGAGATGATATTTATAAAGTGGAATGCATCTCCAATGACTAGTTTTTCAATCAAAATGGACTAACATTTATACAATTCTTAATCCATTTTATCTAAGTCATATTTCTAAAAACTAAGTTCTCTTAGTCCGAAATTCCATTGGATATTTTGAAAATTATTGGAATGTGTTTTTCTAAGATTTGACAAAATCAGACTAACATTTTTCAAAAAACGTTGGTTTGAAAAACTCTGGATGAAAATGGTAAATTCAGTGCCATAACGTTGGTTTGGTGTTCAGGACCATTGATCTAGAAAACTCTGGATGAAAATGGTAAGTTCAATGTTAGAACGTTGGTTCGCTATTTTGAATTGTTAGTCCATTTTTCATTGGTTACTGAAATATGAATGTTATGTGTGTGTGAAAACTCAAATGATGCATGCTCTAGCTATTATGTTCCTAAAGCAAACCTTGCAACATGCAAGTACACACGACTTTGATTTTCATGGTTTTTTTGATAGGTGAACTTAGATAATTTAGCTTTAAATCTTCATATGCTCTTTTCTTGATAATCACTTATATTTGAATCTTCATCTCATCTCAATGAGTCTTCATTTGATACTTCATCTCAAAAGATCTTTATCCTTGAGTTGAATCTTCATTCTTGACAGATTTCTTCTTTAGCCATCTATGCTTGACTTATATTACACTTGACTTTACTTCTTAATATATTCTTAAATCATTCATACAATCCTTTGACATCATCAAAATATATCATAATCATATACTACATAAGGGGTATTATCCTAACAATCTTTTTTTTTTTTTTTGATGATGTCAAAACACACTTATAAGAATGAGGAAAAAATTTAAACATTGTATGCAACATTTTCTCCCCCTTTTGACAATCGTTAAAAAGTTGTAGATGAAGTACTCTGCCAAGAAGCTCCCCCTATTTGCATGGATTAATTCTAGGCATGGCATGTATACTTCAAAATCATATGGAGGGAAAAAAAATGTTACACAACAAAGACGTACTCCTTTTGTGAGACTTTTGCTTGTAGGTCTTACTTTTCATAATGAGGTAAAGCACGAAGATGCTCCCCCTATCATCATGTAAGAATTAGCAAAAAGCAAATTTTCCATACACATGCATTTGGCATTGTTAAATAAATCATAAGATATTTATCATTAGGTTAATATTAAGTAGGTAGAACTTTACTTATTAATTTAGAAGGAGAAACCCTTTTAATCCAAAACATAAGCACAAAGCATAGTATTGAGCTTACACAAAATATTAGTTCTAAACATAAAACATACAAAATAACTCTTTTAGCATACAAAATAAGGGTCTTCTAGTAATCTACGAGTCTTTATCCATCTTAAGCTTTTTGATTTTTTCAAGCAATTGGGAGGTTTGAGCAACTATAAGCTCTTCTAGCTTTGACATTCTTTCATCCAGCCTTCTTGTAGTTTGTGTAAGTTGCATCTTCAATTCTATTGTTCTCGTATCAATTGTTGAACCTAATTTAGATATTTCTTATTTAGATATTTCTTATTTAGATCATCATAAATTTTTGTCAATTGGGCTTCAATGTTCTATGTATTTTCTTTTTCAAATTCTTCTTCTCCTTATGGATGCCCTTTTTCTTTGGAAGGTGCTTCAACAGCTGCAACTCCACACCTTTCGAGTTGTGACTTCCATTTTCACGGATGCATCGAACTATGTATGTAGGAGAAGGATGCATCGACCTTCAAGGATGGGTGAAGGTGGTATGAGTAGGAGAGGAGAAATGGGTGTCGGCGAAAAAAGGTACCATGTGAAGGATTTTCAATCATCACAATCTCAAGGCATGAAAGAACATTTCAACCACTTACATTCCTCTTTGAGAAATGTCATTAGGCATACCTTTGGTGTGTTGAAGAAAAGGTGGAACATACTCAACCTAATGCCTCTCTTTCCATATCCAACTCAAGTGCGAATAGTTGTTACTTGCATGATGCTGCACAACTTCATAATAGAGCAACAATGTGATATGGATTTACAAGCTTTAAATGAACATATGTCTTGCAATGGTGTGGATCAACATCGACATCCTCTTGGTTACAATGACAATTTAATGGGTGTCGTTTGTGATAGGATTTAGGTTGAAATAATGGGCTCCAAGATGTGAGTGTAGCATCACCCTTGTATCTCATGTACGTTTGCTTGTCTTCCTAATGTGTGACATTTACTTTTGTTTGGACTTGTATTGTCTTATGGAGATGTAGCTAGTACGTTAATGAACTTGTTATATGTACTTGATCATTGTGAATTATTTTCCAAAATATTAAGAAGTTTTTGTAGCTTATGTACTACACATTATGCATTTCAAGTTTCTTATGTGAACTTCATGAATGTTTATTGAAAGTAATACCATATAATATGAACAGAAAATTCATACAATACATGAGTAGCATGAACCAATGCCAACAATCTAGTGGTAGTATGAGCTTCACCCTACAAGGGACCAATGAACAAAATACACCAACATCTAGTAAAGCGGAATGGGATGATGACTTAGTTGAGAAGGTTTTAGATAACAATCTTGAAATTGCAACATTAGGCCATAAGCAGAAAACACACTTTGATAAAAAAGGTTGCGAGTTGTTGGTGAAGAAGTTTGAAGAACAAATAGGCATGAAGAGAAGCAGAACACTACTAAACAATAAGTATGAGAAACATAGGAAGGGTTGACAATTATGGTGATGTTTGGAAAGTCAAACTGGGATTAATTGGAATCCTAAGACAAAACATGAGGAGTAGAAGACCAATGGTGGGATGTATTTAAGTTGCTATGCCCCTTTATTCATGAAATATGTGTTACATCTGCCACTTTTACCAATATTTTAAAAATGCCATTTAATCTTAGTTCTTTGTAGAAAATAAGCTTGCTTGTGGCATAATAAACCTTAGGAGCTTATTCCTAAAATATGTCAAACAATAGGATATTTGTAGATTTCAAATTACTTGTCTATTTTTGTTCTGAAACATAAAGATCAGATGAGATTTTTAGGAAAATCATGAATATAATCATGGCCAATGAAAAATTTAAGGGATAAGTTAAAAAATGATTTTATTAGTGTTGGAAAAAGCGAGGGCCTAACAAGATGGGAACGAAGCAAACAAAACTGCAACAAAAAACAATCACAAGCAACACACGAAATTTTTACGTGGAAAACTTCCTCAGTGTAAGGAAGAAAAACCACGGGACCTTCTCGGTCCAGGTAATCTGCACTCTGCTATTAAAGGAGGTACAACTGTTTCTCAAGTTCTCAAAACTTGTGGTTAGTACAATCCTCAATAATCTTTAACAGTAATGATGTGATCCATGTGATCCAATTTGTGTAACACAAATTAACTGTAAAGACTTCTCCAGATATGATGCTGAGGAGCCCACCCACTGGCGAGCTCCGTCTGTCCTCTCCAATGCACTACGCACGGAGGTGCTGGACACCGCGTGGGAAAGCCCGCCGAACACCTAGCACACCTGCGCAAAACAGCATGCTGGACACCTGCACACACTTGTGCAGAACAGCACGCCGGACACCACGCACACTCTTGCGCAGAACAGCACGCCGAACACCATGCACACTCCTGCGCGGCTCTCGGAAGCACTACGATCGGCGACTCCACGCACCTCTCGAAAGCTCTGGGATCGAAGATGTCGAACACCGCGCACGACCCACGCGTGCCACTTCCGTCGACCTCCGATGCCGGTGACACCACGCGCACGCCGCGCGTCTCCTCCCGTCGATCGTCGGTGGAACCACGCACGACCACTCGCGCGTCTCTCCCATCTTCTCCGAGACCGGCGACCAAATCCTCATTGCTGAAATCAGGAGCCAATTTTTCCCCCAAATCGTTCGCCCCCTTTTTTCGTCAATCGTCCGAGACTCTCTCTCTCCTGTTCTTCTTTCGTTCGACCAACCCTAACATGAAACATGCTGAAAAAAAAAAAGGATTGGGCCGTACGTAGGCCCATGGAGGAGGAGGAACCTGGCCCAACAATCTCCCTCTCCGCCCACCTACATGGATCAGTCTGCAAGGCCTGAAATCTGAGCACAGATGCTCAGCTTATCTCTTGATACCATTTTAGTGAACATGTCAGCTCCATTGTCATCTATATGTACCTTGTTGAATTCCAATTCCTTAGTATTCAAAATGTCTCGAATCCAATCATATCTCACCTTGATGTGCTTAGATCTGGAGTGAAAAGACAGGTTCTTGCTTAGATGAATAGAACTTTGATTATCACCCAGTAAAATAAACCTGTCCTGCACCATTCCAAGTTCTCCAAGCATTCTCTTCAGCCACAACATTTCTTTGCAAGCTTCAGTAGTAGCAATAAACTCAGCCTTTGTAGTCGACAGAGCAATGCATTTCTATAATTTGGGCTGCCATGAGACAGCTCCCCCTGCATAGACAAAGAGATACCTAGAGGTAGACTTTGAATCATCTACATCACCTACCATGTCTGAGTCTGTATAACCAAGTAAGGTTGGTTCTCCACTACCAAAGCAAATTCTCAAATCTGTGGTGCCACAGAGATATCTCATAATCCACAGCACTGCTTCCCAATGTTGTTTTCAAAGATTTGCTAAAAATCTGCTCACCGCACCGACTGCATGAGTTATATCAGGTCTTGTACATATCATGGCATACATGAGACTTCCCACTGTAGAGGCATATGGAATCTTTTCAATTTCCCTCCTCTCCTCTTCTGTAGTAGGAGACTGCTTCTTGCTCAATCTGAACCGAGCCGTGAGAGGGCAACTAACACAGTCTGCATCATCCATCTCAAATCTTTTGAGAACTCTCTCAATATACTTGCGCTGAGACAAGTATAGCTTCCTGGAATTTCTATCTCTTTCAATCTCAATTCCAAGGATCTTTCTTACAGGTCCCAAGTCTTTCATAGCAAAAGACTGATGCAGTACTTTCTTCAGATCTGCAATTCTGGACCTGTTCTTGCCAACAATTAGCATATCATCAACATAGAGCAATAGGTAAATGAACTCG
>JAMKPZ010008016.1:0-10454 GCA_024699675.1 Amphibolis antarctica
TTTTTTTTCCATTTTCCTAATGGTTTAATTTTCCTTCCACGTATAATAATCACAGAAAATTTTTACAACAATATCCTAAACTTTTAAGGTTATTGTTTACGGTCGTGAGATGTAATTTGTCCCTAAACTAAAAAGTCCTAGGAAAAATCATACATAAGTTGAAACTTGGATGGTGACTGATTTTTTTTACTTCCTGGACGGAGATTTTAGACTTGCTCTGATTATTTTTACAATTTTTCTTAGAGTGGTCATACATCTCATCCAGACACGTCCCATCCAATTTTCCAAGAGAAGGAATCCTAATTTTGGATTATCCATCTCAATTATTGTCGTAATTACAGGAGAACAAGAAACATCAATTTGATTGGATGAGTAAAAGATAAATCTTTTACTAATATTGAACTAAAATTCATGTCATTGACTTATTTCATTATATCTTTAAATCGGCGATCTTGTTGATAGTCTACTGATGGTGAATTTATTAGATTGTACAATTTTAATATCATTTGTTATAATTTGAAAACTTATTCCTAAAAATTGATCTAATAAAAGAAAGAGTCTATCATTTCGATAACACATTAAAAAATAAACCTTCTATCACATAATTTCTATTCTTATTACACTCTTTTTTTTCGTTATCTCTGTTCCAGGACTTGTTTTGCATAGAATTTTTGATCTTCACGGTAGAGAAAGGATAAAAGTAGTGAATAAAATTGAACATTATTTTTCATTTAACCTTGTTTTTCTTTTATCGTAAACAAGATATAATCAATTATAATAGACGAATTACTTAACACTGTTGTTATAGTTAGTAACTTGCAAGAGTATTGATAATTTCCTTTTTAAATTCCATACGCTACCAAGGAATTGGTTTCCTTCGTGTTACCATTCTATCTTAAACAGCTATCCCTCCACGAAATATCATCCCCCTTTCTTGTGAAATCATGGATAAATTAATTAGCTGTAATGTTACTCGATGTAAATTACAAATATTTAGTAAACAATGTAAACTAATTATGACATTATGCACAGAATAAATTTTACCACTTAAACTCGTGTTTGATTAGTTAAATAATATTCCAAAGAAATTATTTTCTTACCGTCAAATTTCAAAATTTATATTTGTAAAAAGTCAAATATTATAATTTATCTAAAAAATTTACTCAATTAATAAGATTTATGTCTTTGTAAAATATAAAAATAATAAGAAATAGTAGAAAATAATAAATCAAAATTTTTATTATTTTTCGTACTTTCTAAAAACACATCTTCGAAAAATAAGAGAAATGATAAAAAATAATGAAAAATAATAAATCAAATTTCTTATCATTTCAAATACTTTCAAAAAATACAAGCCTCTCCTGAATGTAGGAAAGTAACAAAACATGCAACTTGAAAATATAGATTCTGCAAGGACTAAACTCTTTCTCGAATGACAGCATGAATGCAAGGAACAGAAGGACATACGGCCATGGGAAATTTCTGCCAGAAGACATGGGCAGAGCAAAGTCAGCGGTTAAAGGTAAAGGCATGAACACCTCAGCCAGAAGACATGGGCTTCAAAATATATGATTGTTTTGTGGCCTAAGCACAATTTCATTAGGTAGTCCTCGGAAGAACGGAGTGATTGATCAATCAGATTCTTCTGCGCCTATCTGTGCGTGTTTTCTTAAATGCTGGTTCAGCCTCCGACTGCCCAGCACTGGCCGATATCTGCACAATAAACTAATTTGTAACTACATGTATGGAAACATGTAACCATTTCTTAATGTAAATAAGTATCGATGAAATGAAGGAACCCACCTTATCAAGCTTTTCCCGTACTACTCGAACTGTTGTGTTCATTGATGGTGACGCAAAATAATTCTACGAATAATTCATTGAGTACGATTAAATCGTAAACATTCAAACAGAAACACTATTGAATTATGTAAATTCAAAGGGCATTTCGTCAATTTTTGTAACCTAGTCGAAGCAGCATGGATTGCAAACAAAAACTTGGATACCATGGAATCAAAGAAAGGTTCTACATTGTACAATGAAAAGAAATTGTATTTCGGCTCACATCTAATAGAACAAAAGTATCGTATGAGTAGCTAAACTACCTGGTCTGATGACACATGGCTAAACGATGTGCTGCTGATATGGATAGCACATGCAGAGTACATGTCAGCCCCAAAAAATCATCAAAAAACTGTTAGGTACAAAACACAGCCCCATGATAGAGATGTAAAATTCACAGAAAAATGTACTAGGAACCACACGACACAGCATAATAAAGGGAAGGATATCACTGCCATTGGTGTTACCTTATGCTGGAGCTTGTCGACTTGGTAAAAGGATGATCTAGAGCCAGCTTTTGCTGACTGGAAGCATCTGAATGATGATTTGGATCCTTGACTCCCCCTGCTGATATTTAAAGATGCATGAATTATGTCACACAAAACAAAGATATTGCAAGGCCTTGCATTTCAAAATCTCACATTTTATTCGAGCTATGACTTCCTTTCTCCTGCATTCTAATTTCTCCTTTGTATCAAGCACACTTTCAAAATGAGGAGCATAAGATACCTGTATTTGGTTTCCAAGGAAAACAAAGTCATCCAGTTTTCTCTTTGCAAATCTGCAAATAACACTTCACGTCAAAGACATTACCAGAAACCTTATTTTACAGTTTCCTTTTAGACTTACTCACGAATTAGCATTTGAAATTAGCTACTTTCAGTTTCAATCAAAAAGAGACAAAACTGATAAAATTGCAGAAGCTCCATTGTGTTTGTCATGCCCTTTCAGATAATTCCTATAAGGGACCAAACACAGGCCCTACAAATATGGTAAAAGTGGTGCAAGCAGTGTAGGAAAATAAAAGACACGATTTTGAATTTCGGTTCTGCATTATTGGACTGAAATTGCCCATGTCCCAAAAGAAGAGTAGTACCAGATATTAACAATTGCTTCATGAATATATATATATAAAAAAAGGCAATTCTGGGGCTTCTATCTCCAAATTTGATCACCTTGCATTGTTCACACGCTGGAATTTGATCCAATATACATCAGAAAAGGTTTCACACTCCTCGGCATCCATAGGTTTGCAACTGTATAATGCAGAAATGTAGACAATACTGACGCTGGAAATCTATCAAAATTGTCTAAAGGAGGAGGTTTTGCACTAACTCTTCGATGGGGCCATAGGTTCTGAAGAGGTTCAGGAGCTCCTCCCCACATCCCAAGGAGGGAACATTCCTGACTATCAGGTACCTGCTTAAATCAGAAGAAACGATGGTTCTATGAAGTAATAAATTCTGTGTGGAGAAAGAAACTCAGAATCTATGGTTTGCAAATAAAAACCTGGATTCATCACAGACTGTGTAAACACGGATGGCAGTGGACCTGTTTGTGTGGGATGACATCTCTCTGAAATGATATTCCTGAATGTCCACCTACTAAAAACAATTTAAAACTTGTATTTAATGCTAATTTTTTTTTCTTATTTACATTGGTATTACTCTGTTGAATGAGACGGATAGGAAAAAAAATTCTGACTCAGTCAAATGTATTGATCGACAAAATAGGTCTCCAAGGAAAAAATTATAAGCACATGCAGGAAAAATATTGCAACATCACCCAATTCAAGTTGATTGCTAAACTAACAATGATTAAATCTAACAGAAAAGTTTGTGGGTGCTACATAACTGTTTCTGGAGTCTGCAGTAGATAACTGCTTTCCTTTACAAAATTTAGAAAATATCAAAACATAATAATTGACAATATTATGATTAATTTTAAAGTTCCAACAAAATTGAGGCTTTCAGGACGACAACTACTCAATCTGAAGCTGCTTTCTCAAGATAAGAAACTAAAACGAAATTTCGTTTAAAAGTCTAAAAAACACTAACAGTGGTATTGACTGAGAAGATGCATACTATATCTTTAAACATTAGTAACAATGAAGAACATAAATTAGTTAGGTTCTTGTGGTTATGGTAGCATTTCCATTTAAACGTAGATATTTTTCCAAATACTAAAAGCCACTGTATCCCAAATATACGTTTGCAAATCAGTAAGGATGGACATCCAAACAAGCTAGCCAAACTGAGTGAAGTATTTTTGATAGTTTGGTTTGATTTCTTGAATTTTATGGTTTGGTTCATCTTAAAAACATCATAAACTGATATACATGGTTCAAATAATGGCTTTCACGCTAGCAAACTTGGACTAGATCAAACCACGACGAAATATTAAATAATTAATAAATATTATGCAATGCAAGTTGTATTATTAACATACATATGACTATATATTATACAAAGGAGTTTGTTTAATTATAGTATACGTTATTTATTATCTTTTTTGATGAATTGTGAACTTGCACAATGTGAATGCATGGAATGCATGTCTTTTTATTATTTGATTCATTTGGACTTGTAGAATGATATTTATATTGTTTGAATCTGCTTAACTGTCATTTCTTGTTTCAATAATTATTAGGCTTGGTAATTAGCTAAACCAAGCCAAACAAATTTTGAAAGGTACGGCTCAATAAAATAGAATGTCTTGATTCAACTGGAACAATGTCTTAGCCTATGGGTGTTTTTCGATTGATGGCTATGTCCCAATCCAAACCAACCTAATCTGAGTCATATCCACCCTTGCAAATCAGAATGAATTCATATTAAAGGTAACGGCTCATATTCAATTAGATGGCCATAAAACAAGAACTTGATCATTTCTCCCTTCCGATAGTGAACATCCTGCCTTCTCCATGTGGTTAATAAGAACCATAACAGCTTCTGCTTTTAATAGACTACAACAAAACAAATTATGAGAATGCAATCTTCCACATGTCATGTTAGTTCCTCTAACTATTTTGTTACCATTACATAGGAAATAAGAATCAATGCAGACTTGTCCAGATTATGATTATCTACTGACGTTAATTGATCGTTAAGAAGACGAATATTTTACATGTAAGTCGCGACCAGCTCATATTAGAATGTCTAACCTCCAAAAGCCATGGGAGATACCAAGGTGTTTCGTCTGTCTGTTCATCAATTAACCGATTTCCCACTACGAGATTGTTTCTTCTCATCTTGATATATTCAATTGTTTGATTTGAGATACTTTGTCAAATGCAACGTTCACAAATAGATGACCGACGAAGACCCACGCTAGCTTCTTCAGCAAGCGTGCAACTGAAGCAGAATAGAAACGCCCTATTTTCCAATCAGATATACGACATACACGAAAAGGGCACACTCACAAGTCGTAATTAGAGCTGCATCTCATGCGTCAGCCAAATAGACGAGGGTGGAGACGCTGGCGGCCTGAGGCACGGATCCGTGGAGAAGCGTAGACCGTCGGCGGGGAGGAGAGGAGGCGTATGGAGCGGCGTCGCTGGCTGGTCGTCGATCGTAGTGTGAGGATCTGGGTTGGAGGACGGGGAGAAGGGACGATGCAGCGACGTGGTAAAATTACAAAAACCTACCAAAAGTTCTTCCGATCAAGGACTTTGTGCATTTTCCGTATGGTTTAATTTCAGATTAATTACTTGTGGGCCGTAATTGCATTCATTTAGGGACTTTGAAATGATAAAGCTGATTTCCCGGTAAATGAAAATCATATTGAAATGGAGTTCTTTTAAGTTAATTCTAATTACTCTCTGTCATTGTCTATATTGTATAATATAATATTATTTGTCAACATTATAACTACTTTAACCGTAAACATTGTACACTGTCGAAATATTTTTCAAATAAACATAGTCGTAGGTTAATATTTCATGTCACTATTCTATTTCTCAAATTGCAATCCCTTCTACCATGAAATATCATTTCTTGTGATAAATAAATTAGTTAGCTATAATCTTACTTAAAATAGTTGATTACCTGTGTTTTGCTAAATTAAATTAATTTGTACTTTTTGAAATGATAGAAAATGATAAAAAAATTTACCTATTATTTCTTACTATTTCTAAAAACATAAACTTTCTGTAAATACATAGGTCGTTAAGAATTAAAACTTTGATCAACACATAGGGTGTTTGCTTCGTTTCAAAAAATTACAAACAAGTGCCAAAAATTTCACGGTTAAAATAAGCAATGCTAGAATATCATGACAAAATGATTGAGCTTCATTTAGCGCATAATAATTGATGATGTCACTTCATGATACGATTAATGATTTTTGTGATATAATGCGTAGGCAATGACGAAACATCTTGAAAATAAGATTTTCGAGATTGTACGAATAATTATTCAATTGGCAGGTATTGTTACAATACTACAAGGTGAGTTTATTTTTCCAATTTTATTTACAAAAATTGTGAGATAAGTATTCATCAAAGTCGAAACTTCAAATGCAGCTCCATCAACATTTAAGCACCGACGTCGGGAAACAAAGCAAGCCATATCACGATTCAAACAAAACGAAGCAGAAACAGAAGATCATGACGATGACGACAACGTTTTGGAGGGCTACCGTGAACAAAGGTGTTATCGTCCTAAAAATAAAAAACTTTTTTGCGAAAAAGTAAAAGAAAACGACTCAAATATGTAAAACAAGTTGTGATGCTCAAAGATTGCTTAACGACAAGTTCTATTCTACATTTGAATATTCTTCTAAGCTTATCTTCACGGTGTCGTACAAAACACCGGCAAGAATATAGGTGGGAGTTGCTATGGCCGCTCCAATTATCTGAAGCGCCGCACCCATGAAGAAATTCACACTCGAACTCCGGAAACCAACGATATCAGTGTTTCGAGAGGTCACTGAAAGAATTTAGTCATTGGCTTGTATAATACGTTCGTCCTTTGAATGCAGATAAATCATCCACAGAAAACTCGGAAATAATATTGAACACCTTAGATAATGAGAAAAAATACCGGGCAGTGTTATTATGGAAATGTGAGATTTAATCCAAAATGTTCTAAAACAATTCTTCTCGATAAAAATGGCAGAACCATAACAAACGTCTCACCAGAATACAAAAGCATTGTCTTGACACATCGAAACAGAATAAACAAACATAAACTACGGGAACTCCAAAACTTGACAAGCCGATATGAAACCATTCTAAGCCTTGAGCTTACCGAAGAACTTTTGCTTCTCTGCTGTGGTCTGGAAGCGTCCATGTCCGAATTTGGAAGAAGTATCGACGAACTTGAGTTTGATCACCTCAAGGGATACACGTGATGTCTGCTTCACAAGAGACTGACGAAGAGTAACGACCCTCTTCTTTGTGCCAACGCAGCAACCCTTGATCATGATGTAATCACTCTTGACAATACCGTAGCGTGGAAAGCCGCCAATAGGAGTGATGTCCTTCTCAGTTCTGCAAAACAAAGCCCGGTTTGGAACAACAAAAATATCAATGATAAGTTAGATCGAAGGGGGTTGGACGATGAATCACCTGTCAAACTCTGTAGTCGCGGTGTGAGACTCATCTCCTGCCTTCCCGATCTTGTAAACCTTCTTGTTCATTTCCGTACGATGATGATACCCATTCTGTCCAGCACGGGCCACAGTGTAGGAAACCCTGGCAGGATGCCATGCACCAATGCAGGCAACCTTGCGAAGACCCCTGTGCGTCTTGCGCGGAAGCCGAGTGACGCCCCAGCGAGTAACCACACCCTCGTACCCCTTACCCTTGGTGACACCAATTACATCAATCATTTCATCTTTTTGGAAAATCGCATCCACGGGGATCTGCTTCTCGAAAAATGAGTAGCCAAAATCTACTTTTTCTGCTACCGTGCCACCATTGACCTGGATCTCCATCAAGTGGGCCTTCTTCTGCTTGAGTCCTCTCATCTTCCTTATCTGGTAATATAACAATGAGAAATATGAACCGAAACATTTTTATAGAAAATCAAATTTACCGACATAAAAAGCAAATATCAAAGTCTATAAGAATTTTTTAGTGACCGGAAACGAAAATGGCACACGCGAGTACACAATTAACGATGATTACAATATACCAATTTATTATCAAATTTGAATAAAGTATTCCAGTAGCCTTACAACATGTCCAAGAAACTATTGCATTCAGTGTATCTAAAAACACGTTTCTTGGGCTCTCATTTTAGGCCTGGGTCTATTCCAACCGGTTCATAAAATTACTCTCAATGTTATTATTATTATACAAATTTCAATATATAAACATTCACCATCTTAATTACTATATAATTTTAACTCCACTTACGAAACTAACTCTAACTTCACTTTTATCCAACTCGCAGAACTAACTAGAACTCTCTCCAAACGTGGTCCACCAATCAAGACAAATAAGAGCAACACACTCATCTTTGGTTATCATTATCTTGAACAGACTGCTACATGTTCATTTCAAACGGGAACAAAACCAAGTTATGTTGTCAACATGACTATCTTAAAGGAAAAACGATCGTAATAGGAATCACTGACAAACTAATATTAAACGGCTAAGTTCCATGGACGTATTGACGCATCACATGCAATTGTCCAATGAGGGAAAACAGATGTAGATCCTTGAAAACCACTATCATCCTTTTAACTGGAAGTTCTACAATATAGGTCTCATGCCTAAGCACTAGGATCCAACATTGAAAAACATCAAGATTGAGAATGAAACCAAAAGGTTCAAGGGCACTGAACATACCTGTGTGTGGGCCAAAACACGAACAACGGAGGCATACTTCTTCATTTTCTCGAGCTGCTTTGTAATATCCTTCTTTCCCTCTTCAGTTTCACATTTCTTCGAATACTTTGTGAAAGCCTTCTTCTTGGATTTGTGCCAGTTCTTGTAGAACCTTCTCCTAAGCTCCTCGCTAAGATGTTGGGCCCACACTGTGTTGAGGGCTCTGAGACCCCGAGGTGTCTTCACGTAGCCAATCACACCAACAACCACCATTGGTGGAGTCTCAATGATGGTCACGGCCTCACAGGTTTCCTTCTTATGGAGCTCTGCAAGGAAAATAGCATGTTAAGAACAGTGCACGAAAACACAACAGATTATAAGGTTCGTGTTAGGTCTGAATATGGCACAAGCATAAAAACTTATGACATGAAGAAATTTAACAATATGATGGCAATCAAATAAGAAGATCGTGTCGATGAACTTACTAGATCCAGGCTTGTCCACCTCACGGGTAATATGAGTCATCCCGGCCTTGTAGCCAAGGAAGGCCGTAAGTTTGCATCCTTTTTTGGAATCATCCTTGGGGAAAGACTTCACTGCATTGTCCAAAAAAGGGAAACGATAGTGCACCAGGAATCATATAACACGGCGATATGGGAAACTTATGGCAACCTCAATATGAGAACAATATTATTGAAACCGGTTTACTGGGTTTCTAATATTAACAACTAAATTATAAAAAAATCAGAAACCTTTCTACTTCGTTAAAATAAAAAAAAATGCCTAGTTTTGTTTGCATCCACCTTTTCCTCTGTGGCGCGACGACCTCTTCCTCGGCAGGAACCCAAGGGACCCATGCCTTGGGTGCTCGAACTTCCTGTGCGACATCTCCACCAAGCAGCTCTACTTCCACTCCTACCACAACATCAAACACAAAATTCACAGCATTTCAATATTTAGATCAAGATATCGACCAACATCCATTAAAGACACAAACGCTATGATAGAAATCAGAAAAATGAAGAAGAACATTGAAATCCACATTGGTAGGACGAAAGGAGAAGTTTCAAGCAAAAACAATACGGTAATATATGATTCGGAGACGGAGGGTTGGGCAGAACGAGATCAAACAAATAAACGAACACAAAACGCATCGACTGGAAATAACACTAATACAATGAATCAAACGTACGAACGAAAGGGGGGAGGGAGCAGTACCTGGGTAGACCGGTGCGGCGCAGCAGCGAGAGGAGGCGGTGGGAAACCCTAGTGGTGACTTTATAGCTGCGACGCGAGGTGAGGATATTATAAGAGGCTTGGATAGACGAAATTGTCCTCCGTAAACCGGTCGGTTTATAGCTGCGAAAACAAAAACCGACCGTTACCGGGCCCGGTCGGGTGTGAAATGCGACAACGCAAAAACTTTTTTTAGTTATTTCGAAAGTTAATTGTGGCGTAATTTTTTTATAAAATTATATTCCGAAAATATAAAAATAAAAATGGAATTAAATTTTTAATGATATAATTTTATATATATCTCCAATTTTTACACTAATTTAAATTATATTCATGATTTTATTTTCAATTTAAAATTAAAATTTTATAAAAATTATTAAATTTTACCTGCAACTATTTTTAAAAATTAAAAAATAGGTTACCAACAACCATTGTTCCGAATGGAAAATCAATCTCATCAAAAGAATTAAAATAATAAAACAACATAATATTCCAGTGGACATGCAAGATCATCGTACGTTAATTTTTATCTCTAAAAATAATATACTTTTTATTAAAACAAGTGTTTCTATGCCTAAATTTGGAAATATAAAATATATAC
>JAMKPZ010008020.1:0-11606 GCA_024699675.1 Amphibolis antarctica
ATTGCTTTAGAGGCTAAGATGGCTAGCTTGATACATAAAATTGATGAGTTACAGCTTAAACAAAAGACTGAGCCTACCATGCCTAAATGTACAAGTTGCTTTGCCATAGGTCATGTTGTGGAAGACTGTCCTATCTTAAATGACTCTGAAGATGTTAATGCTTTATTCTATAATTAACGTAACAACTCAAATTTCAATCCTACTTATAATCCTAGGTGGAGGAACCATCCTAATTTTTCATGGAAAAATCCAGGCCAACAACCACCTCAATCTATAAGACAACCTTTTATTGAACAAAACGCAATGAACAATAGTTCTTTAAATGTAAATCATAATCAATCTGTTCATGATCAAACTTTTGAGAAACAAATATCAAGCTTATTGCAAAAAGTAGATTCAACATTAAAATTGAATCCCCAAATTGTTGCGCATGATTAAGCTATTAAAAGAATTGAAACACAATTGAACTAAATATCAAATTCACTAAACCTAAGAAACAAAGGTACTCTTCCAAGCCAATCTTTATAGAATCCCCATGTACCTGATGGGCATACCGCTCATGGAGGGGATGTGCAACACCACTCGACTTAAGCTAATGAGGCTACAATTTGGTGGTGTTTGTTTATAAACCACTTGGTTTTCTTGTGAGCCATTACAAGTCCACAAGCTTAGTACTATAGGAGCACTATTTTTATTTCTTTGTTTTGAGAAAATATCACCTCATTTTCAACATATCTTATTGATGCATAGCACTGGTATTTAATTTCGATAGCATTACTCATGCATTTCAAATGCTTTATCATACTGAGTTCAATGCATTATTTAGTATGCATCACATTCATATGCTTGATATGAAGGAGAAGTTTACTTTATTTTATAGTTATAAATTTTCCTATTCATATTGAACTTTTCTATTTACATTGAGGACAATGCAAAGTTTAAGTATGGGGGGGGGGGAGTTTTGTTTTTCAGTTTTATGTTTTATCAGTTTAAATAGTTTAAAAATGTTCAAAATTTTAAATTTTTCGCATCTTTTATATCTTTTATAGTTTTATATTTATATGAGTTTCAAGTGTTGTTATTAGAATTAATGGGAAAACCTTATTATACTGAGAGAGAATCTCCAGAGCTAATTCCAAATAACCTATTGCCCTTAGATGAGATAGATTTCAGATTAACTTGTGTAATGGGTTGAGTCTTCCTATTTCATTTGAATTAATGCCTTGTTCACCTAATTTTCTAAAGAGGATTAAATTTCTTTCTCTTTACCCTATTTGAGTGGAGAGATAACCTATGCCGAGTGCCACCAAAAAAAAATAAATTAATCATGATATGAAAATTTTCCATTTTGGTGTGCATTATATTGAGATATCTCCCAATTTTTCTGAGTTAGAGGTGATGTGAAGGAAGGTAGCAAGGGTTTGAGCTTTAATGCACGATGGAGTTCATTTGAGAATTAGATTATGGAGATATAAGGTGTTGAACTTAATTGACTATGGGTCATTTATTAGTTCTAAAAGTGCAATGCTATGTCATTTACTTTATTTTTATATGTGTTTAAAAAAAAATAAAAAAAAGAAGTATTGAAAAATATTGAATGAAAATGGGGAATATTTATAGAAAAAGAATCAGAAAACTTAAGAGATCAATGTCAGTATGAGTAGAAAAAGGGAAATATTTGAACTCATTTGGGATGTGAGAATGAAGTGAAATGATACTATATCAACAAGTCAACATTTTGAGTGATGGTATATTATTATCTTATCCCTTGTCTACTGGCCAGAGCATTTTTCCAATATCTTAGAAAAGATTGGAGTATCTCAAATTACCCTCTTTTGTTGGTGAGATGTGTATGCCTGCTTTAATGATTTAATTTCTGATTGAGAGTAGTGAGGATGTGAATTTCTCTTGCTTGTACAAGAGGAGTGTTGTAAGACTGAGCCACTTCATCCCCCTGAAGTTGTTCTAGCAATAAGTGATTCAATCGATCCTTGGGTTGGTTCTGTTTCTCGCCTCTCTGCTTTTCTTTCTTTCTCTTATATCTTATTTCTTTTGTTTCTTTGGACTTTGTGGGTGTATCCACTAAAGCCCTATAGAGACACAACTCTGCCACTAGGGTAACCCAGGGGTTTAAAGGCTTACTGCACCTGCTAAGTGTAGTCATGTTCCCTACTAAAGTGGCCTAGTATAGTTTTAGTTAGTTTTATTTAGTAGTCTTTATTGCCTTCGTAGTTTTTTTTAGTATTTTGCTAAGGGACTAGCAAAACTTAAGTATGAGGGATTTTTTCAGACTCAAAAGTGTACATTTTATTGATATTAATTCATGTGTTTTAATGAGTTTTATTTGCATTCTGCATTGAATTATGATGATTACAATGTTAACTATACTTTTGAGTAGTATGCACGATTATTCACTTTAGTGATGCATGAATTAACTTTTGAGTCGTTAATTATGTTTATGTTTATTTCCTATTGAGAAAGGAATGAATGATTGACATTTGACTCTTTAGGTTGCTAATAGAATGATTAATATACAAAGAAAAACTCGTGATTTATGCTTAAATGCAAGTTCGAGGGTTAAGCTCTTTACCCACGGACTTATCTGTGGGTTATCCTGTTTACCCTCGAACCATTCTGTGAGCGTTAATGGTTTACCCAAGAACTTATGCGAGGGTAAACTGGTTTACCCTCGGACTTGTACCCTATTTGTTCTGTGCAATGAATTTCATTGATATTAAAGCAATTGCAATTATAATTAAGATCTAAATGTTATGAATTATTTCTCCTGTAATATGATGCATTTCACGAAGGGTATTTCTTAAGTGTTTGTAAGGAAATTCGGTAAGCAACTGCAGGAATAACATGACAAAGCATAATTAAATATTAATTCAGCTGCAACTCAACCATGAAGAACGTGGACGGACAAGCTAAAGTAGTGGATTGCATGGGATGATCTGATATGTTCGGACGTGCACCATGCCCTTGTTAACTGCCATCTCATAAATTGCCAATCCTCCCATCTATAAAACAGTCTCATAGCCTTGGAACTAAACCTCCCCCTCCCCTCTTCTTCCTTCATCCACCATTTATAGAGCATTTTCCATCTTCTCCATCTTCCACCCTCCACCCACTCATCTCTTTTGAGAGGAGATTGATGACCTCCCCTTCTCCAACCATTCACGTAGTGTATTTGTTATTCTTTTCTCAACCTGAGCGTATCCTTGAAGGAGAGACTCTCGACGCCAGCTGCTTCCTCCTCTATTCCTTGGTGTAATTGCAGATTGACACCCCAAAATCTCACTGCAAGGTTGAAAGGAAGGCCTGCCAGATTGACAACCTGATGGACCAGAAGTAATGACAATGAGAAGTTCCTAGCCTAAGCAAGTTTCAAAGGGAGAAATTACAGTAAAGTATTAGGTGTTCTTTCCATTTTTATTTTCTTTCTTTTACTTAACATTTTTACAACTACACTCAAATCTACAATTACACACTTTATCAACTTAGTTACGGTAATTAGAATATGTTTTTATATTTTCTGTAATGTTGAATGTTGCATTCTTACTTTTACAAGTTGTTTGTATTGTACTATATTTCTTGCATTGTATTGTATGTTGTGTTTTGAAATATAAAGACAAAATATAATCATTCAACTCTTAAAAGTTTCAACTAATTTGAATTGTGCTATTTTTACATCTGAAACTCACAATTATCGCACAACCCTCGGGTAAGTTTGTGGGTAGAGACATTTACCCACGAGCTACCTTGAGGGTTAAGTGCTTCTTTTGTGCAGAACGTTAAATTTTATGCAAATTGAAGTGTACAACGTTAAAGCTTAAGAAGAATTAAATATTTGAAAGTAAAATCTTCTAGAAAGTGTAACACAATCGGTATTTAAAGACCATCCTAGCAGTTAATTGGAACAAGGTAACTGTGACATTGCTTATAAGATATTTAATCAATTGTTTCACTTAATTGAAGTCACCAATTTGGCTAAACACCAAGCAAAAACTAATCCCTGTGGACAAACCCATACTTGCACACTAATTACATTTGAACCCATGCACTTGTGGTGAATTAAAATATTTCACACACAATTTATATAAGAAAAGAATTACAAGTTTTTGTGAAGTACTGGAGGTGATATATATATATATATATATTAGAAAAAATACAAAAGAAATAAAAATAATGCTCCTATATACCTATGCTTGTGGAATTTTAATGGCTCACAAGAAAACTAGGTGGTTTATAAACAGACAACACCAAACTGTAGCCTTATTGACTTAAGCTAAGTGGTGTTGCACATCCCCTCTCTGAGCTTTGTGCCCATCAGGTAAACAGGGATTTGGCACAGATTGACTTGGAAGAGCACCTTTGTTTCTTAAGTTCAGTGAATTAGATATTTGGTTTAATTGTGTTTCAATTCGTTTAATAGCTTGATCATGTGCAATAATTTGGGGATTAGATTTTAATGCTGAGTCTACTTTTTGCATTAAGCTTGTTAATTGTTTCTCAAAAGTATGATCATGAACAAGTTGGTTATGATTTATATTTAAAGAACTATTGTTCATTGTGTTTTGTTCAATAATAGGCTATCCTATAGATTGAGGTGGTTGTTGGCTTGGGTTTTTCCATGAAAACTTAGGATGGTTTCTCCACCTAGGATTATAAGTAGGATTGAAATTTGAGTTGTTACATTGATTATAAAATAAAGTATTAACATCTTTAGAGTCATTTAAAATAAGACAATCCTCTACAGCATGACCTATGGCAAAGCAACTTGTACATTTAGGCATGGTAGGCTTAATCTTTTGTTTAAGTTGTAGTTCATCAATTTTATGTGTCAAGCTAGTCATCTTATCTTCTAAAGCAACATGTGGTTCAACAATATGGACTCCCCTAGGGTTAGGAATTTGTTCCTGACTTACTTCAGCAGCACTCTCCAATTGGGCAATTCTTTTGGCTAGATCTTCTAAAAATTTCCAAGCATTATCTATTCATTGGTTCAGAAATCCATTTTGACTCACAGATTCTAAGAGTGTCTTTGTGTGATAATCAATTCCTTCATAAATAGTTCAAATTTGGGTCACTCTCTCTACTCCATGATGTGGGCATTAAGCTAGGAGATCACGAAACCTTGCAAAATATTTCTAGAAAGGTTCTCTTGGTTTCTATCTACAATTTAAAATTTCAATTTTCCTTTTAATTGTGACATGCATTGGATAATATTTTCCTAGAAATGTAGAACAGAATTGATTCCAAGTGATAATAGAATTTGATTGTAAATTGTATAACCATCTTTTTGCACTATCTTTTAAAGCAAAAGACATATACCTTAATTTAATTGCATCAACAGTCATGTTTGGTACTTTCATCATATTACAAACTTCATTAAATTCTTTTAAAAACCAATACGCATCTTCCTTTTCAAATCCATGAAATTTTGGTAACTGGTTGATATAATTGGAATTTAATTCAAATCTAATCATTAGCACATTCAAGTAGTGTTATGCAGGAATGTTCATCCATTAAATTAGGGTAAAACATATTGCCTATTGTTTGTTCTATAGGTTGTTCTTGTTACGGGGCAGCCATAATTGTTCTTCTTGTAGGTGTTCTGACTAACCTATGAGATGAATCCCTAGACCAACCTGACATACAATATTTAAATATAAAAGAAGATTTGCTTGTGTACCGTCATTAAATAAGCTTTAGCTGCCATTTCATGTTGTCATGTTGAGGTACATCTGTTTACAATAATACCACAACTGTAGTAAATGATATAAAATTTCAAATTTCATAAACATGTAATAAAACAACAAAGATGTTCATTGAGTTTCGAGCTCAATACAATGAAGATGTTTCAAAGGAAATAACAAACATTGCAAGTGTTCAACAAGGGAGTTTTTGAAACAACCCACGGCCAGGTTCATGGGTAAACAAGTTTACCCTCAAATTGACATGTGGGTAGATAGGAAATATTACTCATAGTGTTGCAGAGTATTTGCGTAGAGAATTAATTCATGGAACCATACTGTAGAAGCTAGAAAGGTTAATTGATGAATACGTTCAGCATTATAGCCTGCATCAACTAACTGGATCTTGTAATAATAGAGATTATCCCAAGCACAATAAATAAGAGTGTTTCCATTGATGAAACAGAAAGCTTTGATTCTTCCTACAAATGGCATGTCAGGTGCTCCCAAATCTTCCAATTGCAATTCAATGTAGACTTGATTCCATTCCCATTTTGCAATGTCTTGTACCTTCTAAATTTCAAATTTCATATCATCATCCCACCATCTAATTAAACTCAAAGATTCAGGCTCTCTATTAGTTCCCCCAAATACAGCCAACTCGACTAAATCATAGAATGAACTTGACAGTGCTCCCATAGGGTATGGGACATATAGCTTTACTGATTCATCTTCAATATTGATGGCAATAACCATAATCTCATTAACAAATGTAGGGGTACAACTTGTTATCAAGTAAATGATTCCATCGATAATTACATGGTTTCTCTTGTTTGTTGGTCTTCCTCCAAAATAAACTCTTCTGACAAGTTGCCATTGATGTTTGTCAAAATGATAAACCAACAAATATTGCCAATCAGTCCACATTCTATAAACTCTTCTAACCGGTTCCTCCCAACAAAATAATTTGTGCATTATCCTTTTATCAGTACCCTTAAATGTTAAAACTACACCTGAATCAAGTAACACAAGCTTGTCTCTATTAGAGTTTGGGAGTAACAATTCTATATTTGTAGCAGGGTTCTTAATCCCAATATCAGATCTATTACAGAATTGTTCTCCAAAATGTTTGAAAATAATTAATCCACCATTACAACCTAAAATATTTTCAATTCCTTCTAGTGATGTAGGTTGAATTCTTGCCTTAGAATCAATTCCATGATATATGTATTTTCTCAAAAATGCATCATATCAAATCACTCTACTGATTGTATTTCTCATTTTGTATGCTTGGCATGAACAAAAGTAATGCTCTGAAATAAATGCCTGGACACTCTTGCTCACACAACTTAGTTGTATAATTCTCTTGCTAGCAAATGACTTAGAACCTCGCGCAAGACATCTATGGGAATCTCCATCGCTCACTAAAATTCATTAGGCATAAATAGTACATTTAATCAGAAATAAATCTCAACTTTATACATCTAATAATCATAAAATAAATGCACAATATTCGAGTATTTATATGATTAAAAATGACTGTACAATAAAAATTTCTGAAGATTCTGTCTACTGTAGCTTACCCTTGGACTAAGTTCGAGGGTAGTGGTGTTTACCCTTGGACTACCTTGTGGGTAAACCTGAAAACTGTTAATTAATTATGGATCTTTCCATACACCAAGGCTTCCACCTCCATTGCTCCTCCTTCTGCTCCAGCATCAAGCTAAGAATGGGTAAAGATGCTAAACTTCAAGAAATTCAAGTTGAATGTTGAAATGTGGCACAACAACGGGAAAAGAAAGCTCAAAGCCACGATCAGGTAGCAAGAATTGAAAATGGTAAGGGAAGACACTACCGAGTGTCTAAAACAAAGTAAGAAGGTTGGTATCGTAGTGCCAATCTTCCTTAAGGAACCGGCCAGCCGGCTGTTTCCCCCTTCCATGTGCAGCCATGGGGGTTTTGGGGAAACGGGGGCCGGTTCCTTGAACTGGCTAGCCGGCGGCTTGCCGACTGTTTCCCCCTTCCATGCGTACCCATGGGGGGTTTTGGGGATACGAGGGCCGGTTCCTTGAACCGGCCAGCCGGTGGCTTGGCTTGCTGGCTGTTTCCCCCCCTCCATGCGTAGCCATGGGGGTTTTGGGGAAACGGGGGCCGGTGGCTTGCCGGCTGTTTCCCCCTTCCATGCGCACCCATGGGGGGTTTTAGGGAAACGGGGGGGGGGGGCAGTTCCTTGAACCGGCCAGCCGACGGCAAGCCGGCTATTTCCCCCCCTCCATGCGCATCCATGGGGGTTTTGGGGAAACGGGGACCGGTTCCTTGAACCGGTCAGCCGGCGGCTTGCCGGCTGTTTCCCCCTTCCATGCGCACCCATGGGGGGTTTAGGGGAAACAGGGGCCGGTTCCTTGAATCGACCAGCCGGCTGTTTCCCCCCCTCCATGCACACCCATGGGGATTTTGGGGGTGCTGGCAACCGAGTTTCCTTACCGGTTTGCCGGTGGCGGGCCTGTTGTACACCCGACCCATACGTCTAAGTATGGTTTTTGGGGAACCAGCAACCGGGTTTCCTTACTGGTTTGCCAGTGGCGGGTCGGTTAAACGCCCGACCCATACGTCTAAGTATGGTTTTCGAGGTGCCGGCAACCGGGTTTCCTTACCGGTTTGCCGGTGGTGGGCCTGTTACACACCCAACCCATACGTCTAAGTATGGTTTTCGAGGTGCCGACAACCAGGTTTCCTTACTGGTTTTCTAGTGGCGGGCCAGTTACACACCCGACTCATACGTATAAGTATGGTTTTCGAGGTATGTTGAGGAGTCAATTGTACCTAAGTACTCATACTCATACTAGTTCACTTGATTGGCGGACTTCGATGGGTTGCCAAGCCCTAAAAGAAGGGGACACTTGGTTAATCGCGACAAGCCGGGTATTGGACTGCGAACAGTATCGTAGTGCCAATCTTCCTAAAGGAGAAGATAGCCTCTCATATTGAGAGAGAAGTAGGGCAGGAGTAGTTAGCTTGCCCTAACAATCATTTAGCGTAAGAATTGATTAGGAGGAGGTGCATTTTCTAGTTTCATATAGAGGTATTTTGTTTAGTCACTACAAGGTCTATAAAAATTAAAACAAAGACTTACTTTTGCAAGCTGTGGCAAACAATAACACCAACCAAGTCCATTTCAACTGAGTAGTGGATGAGATTACTTAGGTTTGAGTAGTTTGAAATGACATTATCAAGGTGGCATAAGGGTAGCCTCAAATGAGATAAAACCAAGGAAAAGATACTAAAAGATTTGAAGTATCAACTACAACATTTCTGCACCAAGGTGGAAAGAGAATTTTTCATCCTCCCCACAGCAGTTTCACAGGCCATAAGCAGTTATACACAGCAGGCTTGGCAGGATGAATGTGGCATTAGGCCCAAGAAGGTTGTAGATCAATAGATTATCTTAGTTAAAGCTGAATTATGGTTTATGAAGGCTGTCCACTCCATCATCAAGGATTTAAATAGCACCTCAGTGGTTCGAGATGAAATTTTTGCATGCCTCCCAGAAGATAGAGATGAGAGGGAGCAATGTGAGTTTTATATGCAAACATATCTCTCTCTAGAAGAGAGCTTTGAGGTTGCTGGAATTGCTTCACAGTGTGCCCTATATGAATGGAGAAAACACACTACAGAGAAGGCTACCCTAGCTGCTAAAATGGCTAAGGTTGAAGCTCTTCAGAAGGCAGCAGAGGTCAAAGTTAAAGAAGAGCCATGGGAGGCTAATTTTAGGCAATATATTGAGATGATGGCTGGCCCTTCAAAACCACGTGGGGTTGAGAGAATAGTTGAGGAAAGTCATCCTCACGAAGGCATTGAAGAAGAAGAGTGGACTGAAATAGACATAGAGGAAGAAGAAGAAGAAGAACAAGCACCACAACAACAACAACCAGAAGAATCACCACAGCAACAGCAAGAGGAGACAGAACAATAGAAACAGCAAGAGGAGGAGCAAATTTCACTTGTTGGACAGGAGGAAGAACATTCAGGAAGTAGTGATGATGAACTCACCCTAGGTGAGTATATTCATCAACATAAAAGGGCTAAACCTCCTCCCCAAGAATCTACAGTCCTTAGGGAAGCTCCTTAGGCTGAAGAAATGGAATTTCAAGTGGAGATTTAGGTATAATTAGGGTTTTAGATTGACTTTTTTTTCTTCTTAATTTTAATTTCCCCCTTTAAGTGATTTAAAATATGCATGTCTCATTCGTGTTGATTTGTTAATTTTAGGAGGAAGGACCTACTATTGGAGCAATAGTTCCATTTTTGGAACCCCAAGATAGTGAAGGGGTGAATCAAACCATCCTTGAAGCCATTTAGTTTGCTTCAAAAGAGGGTCAAGTAATAATTAAAATTCATTACCTTCAGTTCTTCTTTCTTTCTTTTTTAGTTTTAGTGTATAAGTTTTTTTTCTATCCTTTTTTTTCTTTTTCTTTTTATGTTTTTGAATATTGCAACATGAAATAAATTCCTCAGAAGAAAAGGAAGAACATCAAGAGGAGAGGACTGTTATTAGTCCTCCAATCTCAAGTCCATTGCAGGTTGAATTTGGATTAGGTCAGACAGAGTTTTCTGTCGAGCAACAAATAGAACAGAGTGGAGAAGAAGATAGAGCATTGGTGATCTATTCTCCACTTACAGAACCAAGTACAGCCACTGTCGAAGTATTAGCTCCATCCTCCCCACAACATGCAGAGCCACCTCAGCACACAAGCACCAATTCAATGATTTTCAGGGATGCTGAGGCTAGGGTCAAGTTTCAGAACATTAAAAATTATGATATTCTCTTCAGTAGACTAGTAGATTTCGATTTCATGGATGAAATTAAAGAGTTACTGGATCCCAAGGTCAAGTAATAATTTCAAGGTTGAGAATTTAGTACCTGCCTTCTATTGTAACTTGCATGAAGATGGTGGGGATTTTGTAACCAATGTAACATATGTGAAATTATATTTGACACCTAAATTAATATATGAGAGCTTAGGGCTAAGGAATGAGGGTGTAGAGGTACTAGAGTCCTCTACAATGGCCAATTGGTCTGAACAGGACATGATGTAGAGTTGTCCGTATTTGTAAAGATTGCAACATATGCTATATTAAATAGAATTCAAGTGAACTAGTATAGAGTTTTCATTTCAAAGATCACAAGTAGACTTGTCAATTGTGCCGTGCTGGCCTAGCACGACACAATTTCTGTGCCGGCACGGCCCACACCACCAATGGGCCAGCCCAGGCACGGCCCGTGGCATGAGTTTGACCAACACAATTCTTCTTGAGACCCAGCGTTGCGACCTGGCAGCTGGCCCAATGACCCGGCAGCCAATCCAAGAACCGACGGCCCGTCTCCCTCGGACCCCCGCTGGTCGCACAACCCGTTCACCGGTTCACGGTTCACCCCCTCCTACCCACGCGACCGTTCAACCCACAGTCCACACGGCCTTCCACAGCCTCCACCCTTTCGGCCTTCCCCCTCATGCGGGAAGGCAAGACCCGACACTGTGAGCCAGCTTCCGGCCCGATGACCCGACAACCGACCCAATGACCCGGTTGTCGGCCCAGGCACGGTTCAGTTCCCCAGCCCACCCTCCCATCAGCCTGTGCATACGACTGTTGAAGTGTTCAACCATCAATATTTAAATTTAATTCATCAAGTATTCAACATTTCAACATAAATGAGACAATCAGACAACAATCAACAATGTATATAATTAAATTAAATTTTTATTTATTAATGATTACATATTTTATATTTACATTATTACAAATTTACAATTACATTTAAACAAATTTTACAACAAAATTAAATTACATTTTAAAAAAAATTACAAATTGAAAAATAAAAATAAAAATGTTTTAATTATGAAATATTTA
>JAMKPZ010008105.1:0-18248 GCA_024699675.1 Amphibolis antarctica
ATTCAAGACAAGGTGGAGATTGTTGTATTATGTTTTGAATGATACTAATAATGTAATTAGTATAAGGGGCATTTTGGTCCTTTGGAAAACCCAAGCACTATATAAGCTTGGCTAGGGTTTTCCAAAGGACATGAGTTGTGAGTTTATAACCTAAGCCTCCATAGAAGAAAACTCTCTCCCTTTCCATCCGTGGACTAGCCTTAAGTTAGGGTGAACCACGTAAAATCTGGTGTGCCTTTGATTGTGTGTTTTTGCTTGGCGATTCTCCTCTCTTCCCTTTCTCATCGCTCACTCTTCCGTTTGATTCCGCTGTGCTTCTTTGGTTATCCCGCATAACAATCTTTATGAATTTGGTTTTGTATGTGGGTAAATGAACACCCATTTAGGGGATATCCATATACTCACTATAAAAACTATTGTTATCTCTTCTTTTTAGGGTTTAATGCCACCTTTGTCTAGCGAAGTACTAGAGCTCAGGAGAAAACCCTAGGGTCTTTGTTCACCACCCACCATCCCCTCTTGCTACCAAATCCACCACCATCGCCCACCACCGTTGTTTATTGCCATTTCCATTAAGGCCCTGCATTGGCCCTAGGGCTTGCCAAAATCATTGTTGTCAACACCCTTTCTACCTAGAAACTTGTCCATCTCCTTGGACTCATTTTCCAGGTTTTCACCCATTTTTGTGTGATTAACACTGATAGCCACACATACTGACCACATTCATGATGTAGGTTCTCTCAATTTGTGTCATCCACACATTGTTGTGTCTTCAGATTTACAGATGATTTACAACATATTTATAGAATGAGACATTTACACTAAGCAACCCTATGAACTACAACTCTAACAGAATGTTTTTGAAATTTATAATTTATTCCAAAAATCATATAATCCATAAATTTCTTAATTACTAAACATCATGGATACATCTGACTACTATATATATATGTAAAATTGACTTTTTATGCATGATAACTATATAAAAAATTTATTTGTGTTTTTATATGCTTATCATATATTGTTTTATATTATTTCTGAGTTTTAAGTTAAAATTTAATTTTTTTTAACTGTTTCCATAAAAGTATTGTGTTTTCATCAATACGATTCTCAATCCTTAATATTTTTCCTTTATTCAAAAGACCAATCCTTGATACAATATTGATATTTGAAATCTTGCTTTAGATATTTTCTAAAATCTTCTTTAAATAATTAAAGGCTCTATAACAGGACCAAACTTCATTTTGCTTTCTTATATTGTATTTTTGTTATTTCTCTTGTTCAAGCTTTGATCTTATTCTAAGGGTTTTTATATATTTGCTCAAGAATTTATTATCATAATCAGATTTTTTCATTTTCTTAGATTTTTCCAACTCATTTTATTTTTGATTTATAGATTCTTAGTAACAGCTGTGATCTATGTAGGAATGCTCATTTTAGTTATACACTTACATTTTGTATCTGTTTTTAAAATTGATTAAACTATTAACACCATTTAATTGATGTGCTCTTTTAGAATAAAAAATATCAAGTTCTTCATTATTACCTCTACATTTGAACAGCAATATGTGTTGTCTACAAAATTTTAATTATCAAAAAATTCTTACAAATTAAATTTAATTAGTTTTTTATGTATCATTCCTTACTTCAACTTTTCCTAAATGTTCAAGTCAAAATTCAAGGTTTTTCAATTGAAATCTGACATTTATATGCTTTACACTATTCCCACAAATTTTCACCGATACTTCATACATGGTTTTCTTAAAGATTGATACACTATAGAAAATTAATATCAAATACTATATTTCTAATTTCAAAAGAAAAATATAATGCCAATGTTCAGGACGTTGTACTTTGCTCACAAAACATAAGGTGCCATCAGAAAATCAAATAAGCTGCAGGCACAAAGAACCACTACACGAAAAATTTAAAGGCTTCTTTAATGTTCAAGATTTGCAGAATAACGAGTTTAATATGTGCCCAACAGGTTAGAGAATGATAAGCCACAGCTTTTGTCAGTAGTTCAGTAGTGAATTTTAAATTTGCAGGATTTACTAAAAGAATAATTTAATATACTTACCTTTCTCAGCAAACATTGGTGAGCAGATGAACAATAGCCCAAGAAAACTGCAAACGATACCTACATAGATGGGAATGGGTAGATATTAACATGAAAGAGGAAAATAAGCTGGAGAAAATAACATATTTACATGTACTTGGCCGTAATATCAGGAAACATCACATATATAATGATATCCAGTAGTCTACTGCTGCTAACCAGTAGTCTATTGCTATCAAGTTTTAGTTTCTCTAGAGTTCTATAAAAATCTATCATGGTTTCTGTTTTCCATCTGGAACAGGGAATATCTTATAGTTTACAATTGGACACTTGGATATTATATAAATTGATATGTTTAGTGGACAACCCCCACTTCACATTATATAATGATATTAACTTGAATAAGATAAGTGTAAAAGGTACACCCTCTCAGTAGAATGAGAGGCCTGCATTCACAATCTTTCCGCTTAAAAAACATAACAGTCCAGGATATTGCTAAATGATAGCATGTTAGACGCGTTACAAATAAAAGGATACAAGTTGCCAAGATACAGTGCAACAAGGGAATGGTTGACTCTGTTAATGCAACATATAAGCCAGTGCTGCTTACAAGTGTAAAGCCAATCAATGTTTAACCATACTTTTTTCTAAGAGAAAAGTGTAAAGTCCAATCATTAACAATTTTTATATGATAAATGGTATAATTGCTTGGTAGATAGATTTACAGCAACAAGTACATGCACGCTAGGTAATGGACAGGCATTTCAAGCATACCACCAACATCTGGAAAGGCTAGTTTCTCCTTAAAAGTTATTCTTGCAACAACAGATGCCATAATTGGGGTCATGAAGTTTAGTGTGATTGCAGAAGAGAGACGAAGATGTTTGACACTGAAAAATAGAAAAGAATAATTTTCCTTATCAAAGATCTTCCTGTATAATAGAAAAATAGCAACGCAGATAAAAGAAGCCAATATTAATAAGCAAGTTCAAGAGTTAACATAACCTTAACACTAGAAGCATCAACTATAGACAGCACATGCCAGTACCAATAATTTTACAGGCCTATGACACATTTATCTTTTACAGTACCAACATCATCTATCAAACACACGGATATTAAAACTACTTTCACATTTCAATAAGAAATTCAGCCAAATGGCACGTATAAGTGGCAAAGGGTTACAGTTATGTGTCATATATTTAATGAATCCCTGTTCAAGCAGCAAATGCCACATAGAAATGGTAGACTATCACTTGAAAGAATTTTGTTGTCTAATTTGCTTTTTATTTTAATTTTCCTATCTAGTTTTTGTTACTTCCCATTATGCTGGTTTCTCCTAAACATGATAAGTGCATTTTTCTTCTTCATATTTTGAGATAGCTTTTGGAAAAAATATTGTTCTGAATAAGTTTCTTTATCTGTATCATAATCAGAAAGAGTATGGAAGTGATACAATAGCTCTTACAAATAGAACCCAGGAAAAACAAACAGAGTTGATCTAACAAACAAGAAACAGAAGAAACTTGGATAGCATACATATGCTGCATAATCAACATGAACTAGAAGTCTGAGAAAATCATTCAACCAATCAGCAATGACTGTTTGTTAAACAGGTATTGTCTTAACCAAGATAAACAAACAATTAATACCTCAATCACACTATGGGGATGGCAATATGAATTCTTTCCCTCTATGCCTTAAATCACACAACACTATAATTCTCTCAAGCAACCTCCCTTCTATCCAAAGGATGTTTTAACATAACGGTAACATTTATCTAAAGAAGTTAGGAAGTCATAGGTTCAAATACTAGAAACCAAACTTTCTAGTGTTAAGGCTGCATAGGGTCAGACTCTCCATATCCGACACAGGCGGAGGCTATGTGCATTTCCTTTTTCTATTAGAAGAAGTTTATCAATGGTACCGGGTGAATATAATTATAGGACAATTAGATTAATGTCGATTTCATTTTCTGAAACAAAAGGAAGTATTTTATTATGGAAATTTTTTTCAGCTTTGGTCCAGACTGAAACATTCACCTCTCAAAAGGTGCAAGTTCTGCAACTGTAGGGTCCACAACTAGAATGTCCAATTGAAGTTATGGACACTGCAACTGCGCTTTGGCAAGTCCAAACGTAATAGAACAGTCACCATTTTATTAAAGGTTTTTGTTAGAAGCCAAGAGTACTTTTGAAAACATAGAAGTTATCTCATGTACTATTCAGATTATCCTATATGTCAGAGACCTGAATAATTTTGAGAACATAACTTTGATACTCATTGATAATGTTTGTATAATAAAGTGAAAATCATTTGCTGCAATACTTTTGTGTAAAATGACTATATTAACCTTATTGCCATCATACAATTTCAAACTACTATTTTTCTCAATCCTTCAGCTGGTTAAACCCCTTCTTTTCCCTTTTCACCATCCTGCAATCAATCCTCCATCCCATCTGAAGTGATCTTTCTGACCTTTGACAGATCAAAGATCATACCAATGATAAGATATTTCCAACCCATGGTGATGTTATTTCATGACCCAGGTTGAACTTACAAGAATGGACTGCAATTCAAGAAGCAGTCACCTCTCCAAGCTCAGATGAATTGACACCTAGACATTCATTAACAAAAACTCTTCATGTGAATCACCTGACTCTATATATGTGAGAAAACGGTGATTAGATTGAGATTACTTGATCCTTAGATTACAACGCACACACACATATATATATAGGAAATGGTTAAATATATCTTTAACTAGATATCTATTTACCCATTCCCATAACCTAAACTTTACACTCCCCCTCAAGCTGAAAGGTATATATTTATCATACCCAACCAAAACACACCAAGACTCAACTCCTTAGTAAGAATATTGGTTAATTCCTTAGAGGATGATGTATAAGGAATTGAAATTAATCCTTTCACAACTAGATCACATAGTGACAGTTAATTTCAATATATTTGGTGCACCCATAGAAGATTTTATTTTGTGCAATATATATAGTTACTTAGTTATCACAATACATGGACATGTTTTTGAAGTTTCACACTAATCTCACTAAGAAATGATCTAAGCCATATCATTTCACAAACTTTCTTTGCCATCGATCTACACTCCACCTCAAGATTGGGATGAGAAACGACATTTTGTTTTTTACTACACCAAGTGACTAGATTTCCTCTAATATAAGTACAATAAGCTAAGGTAAATTTTGCTTGTCACCTACATAACCAGAATCTAAAAAACATATATTCTCAAGTGCCTATGAGCCTTGTACACTAGACCTTTACCAAATATGCCTTTTAGATATGCAAGCACCCATTGTGCACCTATCCAATGTACCTTTCTTAGTTCATTCATAAATTGACTTAGTAATCCAGTAGTATATATTATATCAAGTTGTGTAACAATGAGCTATATCAACTTTCCAACCAACCTTCTGTACTGTTCTAAGTTGACCAATTTTTCAAATGACTTATCCAAGAATGAAAGATTTTGTTCAATAGGACTAATTTCAAGTTTCAACCCAGACAACTTGCTTTCACAAACTCAATACTTAGAAAGTATTTTGGTTTACCCATATCCCGTGGCAAAGAAAGTTTGCAGATGTACTTCTCTTTTTGTAATTTCCATATTATCACTTCCAGTAATTAAGATTGTTGGATAGATGGACCCAAATAACCTTGGATCTGTTTACCCATTTATGTCTTGTATATAGATTTTGTATATTTGTCATTAGTGATTAATCAAATCAATCCTTTCCACTTGGTATTTAGAACACAGGTTAAACCCTAACCCTACCCTCCCACTCTTCCCGGTGGCGGTGGCTGCCCCTTCTCGTCTCGGCAATGGTGGTACAGCCTCCGACAACATCCACCCCTCTTCTCTCCTACCAACAGTTTTTCCCCCCTTCTCCCATGGATCAACAATCCTCTTCCTTTTGAGTGGGAAAACTCATTGTTACTGGCGAAAAGTTGAATGAAACAAACTACCATCACTAGGGTAGCGTGTTTGAGACATTTGTCGTCTCTCAAATGTGTGAGAATCACCTCACCGACGACCCTCCTAATGCTAAGGCTACTGAGTATGCTTCCTGGAGGGCTACTGACTTCACCGTCATCTTATGGATCATCAACAATGTCGATGATTCCATTTCCCGTAGTTTTGCTCACCTGCATCTAACACATTGGGTTTAGGAAACCCTTCGCACGATTTATGGTGCCAACAATAGTATCGCCCAAGTTTGTGAAACCTACAAGCACTTGTTCTCTCATCGTCAGGGGGAGGTGTCTGTCCCTTCCTATTACAACAGGATTTGCACACTTCTAGATGATCTGGATCTTTTTCAACCTTGCATGTCGGATCTTGCCTGCAAGAGGAGATATCGAGAGGAGCTTGGTGTTGCTCTTTTCCTAACCAGGTTGCATCCTAAACTAGCTTCTCAGATCCACGAACAGATCCTCATCGCCAATTCCATTCCATCACTCCAGACCACTTTCAACTATGTCCTTTGGTTGACGGTTGCATCGCCGACCCCACCATCGACTGTCGACACCTCTGCCCTTGTTGCACAGGGCCCTATTCGAGATTCCCACCCTCCTCCATCCAAGAATAGTGGTCGAGGGTGGTTTGGTGGTCAGCCTCAGCCTTCGTGCATTCACTATGGATGTAAGAACCATCCCTTTGATCAATGTTAGGAAGTTCAAGCATCCTCCTACAACCCTTTCCACGCATCTGGCCTCCACTGCAGCTCTGTTGGCTCCATAGTCTAATGTTTCACATGAGTCATTGTCAAATCCCATGGTGCAGGTGACTCAAGCTGATTTTGACAAGTTAATGATTTTGCAAACTCAACAAAATAGTGAGGCTTTTATTGCTCATGTTCTCTCTATTGGTATATCTACTACTCATCCCCTTGTAATGATACTTGGATTATTGATTTTGACACTTCACACCACATTTCGAGTAATCGCTCTCTTTTTAATTGTCTTACCACTTGTGCTAATATCCAATTTGTTGCCCTTGCTAACGGACATAGTTGTTTTATTTCTAGTGAAGGGACCACTCCCATCACTTCTGACATTTTCCTTGAAAAGGTTTTGTATATCCCTAATTATCCATTAATGCAATAATTAAACAATTATATTGTTATGTTATCTTTTACCTCTTTCATTATATCTTTCATGATTTGCAGACAGGCAAGCAGATTGGTTTAGACCATAAACAAAGTCAGGGCATGTACATCCTTGTGTAGGACAATGTTGATAGGTTGTCATTGGAGCTAGTGAGGGTCATTTACGTCATTGATACACTTGTAACAAACGAGAGGAAGTAATAATTGTGTCACTACTAGTCGCATTACTATTAAACATATCACTAATAGGAATAGAAATAGGAAGAGGAACATTCTCAAAGTACACAAGAATCTTAGAAAAATAAGGTTGCAATTCAAAAAAAGTGACATCAATTGAGACGTGGTATCTCTTGGTGGGAGGATGATAGTATCAACATCCTTTTAGGGTCTTAAAATATTCAACAAAAACACATTTTAGGGATCATGTTGAAAGTTTATCCAACTTGGAAGAAAGATCCTAAACAAATGCAACACACCCAAATACACGTGAAGTTAAGGCAAAGAGTCCCATGTCAGGACAGAGACAGCAAAAAATAGAATGTAGTCTCTAAATTTAGTGTAAAGGCAAAGTATAAATCAATCGCCTAGATTACACATGAAATGATGTAGTTGAAGTCTCTTATACAAGAGTTAGGGTTCATTGTCATCAAATCTATGATAATGTATTGTGACAATCAAGCTGCTTCCAATAATCTCACATTTCATGAAAAGGCAAAGTATATGAAAGTTGATTGTCACCTTATTTGAAATATAGGAATCAAGGGCATTATCTCTACACCCTGCACCTAGTTTTCAAATCAATTGGTCAACATCTTCACCAAAGTCTTGGGAATAGAAGTGTTTGAAAACTTATGTACTATGTTGGACGTATTTGACATATATATTCTAACTTAAGGGAGAGTGCTAAATTGGATATCTTTGTCTTTGTGTTTATATATTTGTATGTTATGTTGTAAGTGGGTAAATAGATATCCATTTAGAAGATACACATATACTCATTATATAAACTCTTATATCTCTCCTTTTAGGATTTAACGCAATTTTTCCCACTCATCTAAGAGAAAGAAAAAGTGAATCTAGAAATATGCATACCATTCCTTTAGATGACTCTAATGATGGAAACTACTATCTTGTTCAGTGCAGGATTGCTAAGGAGAGAGATGCATGAAGCTCCTACTCGACAGATGGCAAAGTGAACAAGTGGAGAGGTTTAAATATGGAAGCACAAGGTGGGAAAGGAGAGAGTTGTTGGTTAAAGACAAAATTCAGAGCATAAGGGACAGAAAGTAAAGTAGGAAAACGCAAAGGAGAAGGTTGATAGAGCTGTAGCCAAGTATATATTCTTTAATATAACTTCATAAATATCGCTCAATATATTGACTTAATGGGATTTCACACTCTACCACTTTCATCTGAGCTTCTCTTGTTTCTCTATGTTGTAGCAACACTACCAAGCCATATACGATGGCCAAATCTTCAACATGGTGACTGGAGAGTGGAGTTGCTTGCATCATCACTCTGGTGGTTGGCCCCCCCCCCACACACAATTTTGTTTTGCAATGCTAGATTTAAGTCTTATTTTAATATCAATTAATTTTTTGCAATTATCAAATTTTACTATTTAATTTTGCAATGAACAGAAATCTTAGCTTTTCAAACGACTTAAATAATATAAATAGAAACAAGCCCAAACCCAAATGATGATTCAATAGTTCGAACAGAAAGTAAATCACTGACCTATAGATAAAACATGCAAGTGAGAAGCAGCCAGCAAGGGCTCTTATCAGCAGAATTCCTCTTACATGCACTGGCCCAAAGATTGGTGCACCAGCTCTCCTCAACCAGATATATGATAGGACCAAAACAGTTGTACTTCTTATGAATACATTTTCAAACAATGGGATTCTTCTGGCTGACAAAGTACAAAAAAGTGAGGAATTTTTTAAATTAGCCAGATTACAGTCCCAATGATTGAGTGTAACGAGTCCACAAAGATCAAGTTTAAAATCTTATGGGAATAATTTTATCAGATATTCATGTTCTCTATAGTCGTCTAATTGAAAATAACAACATGCTTTATAAATAATTAAATAAAAGAACTTGAGGAGACAAAACAAATATAATAATATATTGTCAATCCTGTTTAAAACAAGGTTTTCAAACAGAGAATATCATGATGAAAATAAAAAAGTAGGGAGAAAGAATTCATGCTGCTATTGTACATACAGATTAAGACATTGATTGTTAAAATTTTATTGATAGTTATTGCTTTTGTCAACAAGAAAGAGAAAGTTTGGCATTTGGTGAATTAGTGATATCCTTTCTTTACAGCAGAAGTAATTATGTGGTACCTAAGGGCCTACTTGTACACAGCAGAAAATCAGAACATTCAGAAACAGAAATTCAAAAATTTTAAGGTTGCTTATGCACAGCAGAGAAAGCCTGAAAAATCTATTTAACAGTAAATTGTGCACAGAAAAAAAATTCAAGAAAACCTATTAAATGAATAGTTAATACAAAAAAATTGCTGATGTTGTAAATGGAAGTATAAGTGCGTAAAGGTTCAATACAATGAATTAACCAGTTTTAATACAAGATATCACCATAATGCTCTGCTTCCAATTGTTTCATGAGGGTATGCATGGTCATCTATGAGGCAAAATTGAATGGATGTAATCTCCAATGATGCTTATGAGACTTGAATGGAACTATGCAAACCTTATAAGGAAATTATATTTTTTTTATGTGCAGTATATATGCAGTTAAATTTTGATATAGCCAAATTAAATGAAATAATCACATCAACAATAATATGTAAGATTTTATAGAAAAAGGTTGCAATTAGGTAATAAAGATCCCGCACCAAAGGTTGAAAGTGGTAAGCCAAGCTAATGATCTCCTCCAGGTTGTTGGAATCCCTCTTGAAGATGATATATTTCTTCTTAACCATGTAGCCAGGCAAATGGCAAGGAGCATAAGCAACATATCATGCTTGGGTTCCGACCACCTAAGTTAAAAAAACACAATGACAATCTTCACCCTCAGCTGGTCCCAGGCAGGAGATGTGATTTTGCAATTGCAATCAGATGTCTGCATCCTCAAATTTTCCACAGAAAGTGGGCCATTTGCCACAATAAACCTTGGTTATGATTTTCCTCCGTAGAAAAAGCCATAGAAAGCTTTGACTTCTAGTGGTGCCTTAAATTTCCAGACTATTTTGTAGGTCCCCCACTTCTCGGTCCTGTTAGTCCTTAAGCAACTGTAGAAATTAAATCATTTACTCAATATTGGTCCCACATCAGGCAGTCCTTTTTGCCAGAAGTAGGATTCACCTTTGGCAGGATGTCTAGCAGCTGGTCCACCTGTGATATTTCATCATCCTTTAAATTCCTCAAAATTTAACTTTCATGACCAAACCCTGTTGATCAAACCTACCTCTTTGACTTTCTCATTTGCTCTCACCATTGTGCCATAGAGATCTGGAAACTGATCTATCAATTTTCAGTTCATACACTATCCATCCAAAATTGGATTCTATTGCTGTTACCTACCCTGAAACTTGTCTGTACCATGAAGAATGTTTGCTGGTTTAGAACATTCTTCCAAAAGACACAGATCAGGGTGCAAAGCATCTGCTTTGCTTGCCATACCGACAGGTTATAATTCTAGCCCAAGGTATATGCCCTTCTGTTTTCCAAGGTATATTTGTTGAAACCTTGAAGATTTCAATGGATCTGATCCATGGTCTCCCCACATTTCCTGAGCAGGTAGACCAAGCTCTACTTGACTAGGAGTATCCCATTGCCAGTCTCTCCACTCCCCTACCAAAGCCAATGATTGCACTATTTTGCTGTGATGACACCTCTTTGTAATTGGACACTTGAAGATTACATATGGGCATGCAAAAAATATCACCCAATTGTTTGAGGTTTATGAAAAACACTTTTCACTACCAAACAGGGTGATTGATCAATGCAAGATCACCCTACTACTTCCCATGCACTCCTTGATGAATTCAAAATTCATCAATCTTATACCACTAATATCACCACACTTCAATGCTATAAAGCTGAACTAATAGTTACTACCTATCTACATAGTCTCAACCCAAAACTATCTGCATGGATTTGAGTTCAAATACTCACCAGTGACACTGTTCCCAACATTGAAGCTGTTTTCATAAAGGACCATTTGAGGTATTAATGTTGAGCTGATTTGATTAATTCATTAGAGACTTATCAATAAGCTTGAGCCAAATATTGAAACTTAGGTACAAGCCCTGAGTGAGATAAAAATTTCAAAGATCATTTAAGGGATTTTGGACACCCTAGTGATATTCATCTCATAAAGGCTATGACTCCTAACAAGTACTTATAGAAAGTATTATAAATTTATAATCATGATTTCAAATTGTTAAACGTTCTGCATTAATAAAGATGTGGTTAAGTTTAAGTCTTCTAATATTAAGATGAATCTTAATATGGTATCAAAGCTTAGTTTACACACATTACTCATAAGACACTTGTAATCTAAATGGAGGTGCCATAAGTGTGAGGGAGTATTAGAACACAAAAGTCTCACATCAATAGAGATGTAGTTAAGCTAGGAGCATTATAACATTATACTCCATTCTCTTATCACCAATTGGTTTTGAGGTGAACTTTAACACAAATATTGAAAATTTTCAATATTCATAACAAATTACTAATATCCACCTTTATTTTTATATTTACAATTGAATGGTAAGTCATCCATGACATAAATGCTCCTAATTTAAGAAATGTTACAATCAAAGTCCTTTCTTAAACTACCTTTATTTTTAATTGTGAAAAATACTAGAATACATTTAATTTAATCTATACAAAGTAGTGAGACAGATTAGGAACACAAAATTTGAATGATTTCGTCTTTGTCCACTATAACATGAGACTTCATATGAAGCATAATACTGATAAAGAAGATTATGATGATAAGTTGATTCAATTAATGTTACCTTCATCTAGAAAAATTTCAATGGCAAGGGTCTTATTATAGATTGGATGGAAGACAACAAACCTATTAGAGAGTGGAAGACGAAATAAACATATTACAAAGCAATTAGGTGTTGATGTTGAAGAATACATGACCTCTTCATAGTCACATAATGTTTGTAGAAGTCTAAGCTTAGTCCATAATACAAACTCAAATAATTATTCTATGCTATCTCCAAATGACGACGATGATGATAGCAGTAATGGTACTAGTAGTGGCAGTAATATTTTTGAATCTAAAAGGTAGAGATCACTTAGACCATTTATAGGAAAAGGGCTTTTCACCTATACTACTCAAGATAAAGATCATGGAGCCACGTCTATCATAACATGGTTATAACCCATTGAGTTATTGGCATGGACCTTGTCATGGAGTTTCACAAGGACCTTCATTGCCTTAAGTGAAGTTATTAACTAGACCTTTTATGTAAATGACTAAAAGCATTCACAACCTTGGAGATGTTCTCTATCCCCCAAGAAAAATCCCTATTAGTTACAGTTGTAACCATACTAAGGTGCTCAAAACCACCAACCAAGTTCCAATATCCCAACTGCACTCCATCCAGTATGGCTCCTGGCTTTCAATCCATGTTTCTTTTTTCCCTTCCCCTAGGATTTAAGGGTGGTTCTCACCAAATAACATTAAGGACCTGAATCAAGAAGTCACTACCAAAAAAGTGTTTAATCCACCACCATGCTGACAATGCCAATAGTAAGTCATTTTTCTAGAGTAGCTACCAATGTAGATGTGACATACCAAATAAATAGCTAGTTAGCACTATGTTGATTTTATTATAACACCCACCTAATCTCCATATCTCTAAACTATGGGAGAGTTTCTATTACAAAAGTATCATAAAATTTGGAAAGGATTTGTTCGCCTTAAGCCCCTTAATCCAAGTACATCTATGTTCACCTTCAATCTGCATATGTCTGTCCTAATATTCCTACAACCCTTAACCTTTTCACTTCTATACAGACATCAAAAGCTCTAATGACCCACTTTCTTGCAAATTCTATAAATTATATAATCATGGCATGAGTTGGTTATGTGCCTAAATCATAGGCATCAAAGGCACTAGTCTTGTTTCCATGATCTTTGATGTTCACCTCTACACTATAATTTTAAGTAACTCCATTTCCTCAATTCTCAATGTTGCATCATGAACTTGCTTGGAATCCAATGCTTCTTAAAAGAGATGAAGAAGAGTATCATTGTCCAATCTCTCCACCTCTATCTCTCTTGCCAATTAACCCTCTCTCGCTTTCCATCAGTAATAATATGAAAACTTATGCAGAATTCTTTTAGCTTCATCACTATACGCTATAGCCATTTAGAGCCTACTCCATTTTATCAAAAACATAGCAAATGTGAGCCCGACCTTTGGTTTGACTCTCACTCTATTTACCTTCTTATTCATTATGCTCCCTTTCTTAATTCTACAATATTTCCTTTAAACTTACAAAGATTTTCCACCCATTATGAGTTACTTGAATTGAGTACTCATTCAAAAATTGTCATTATTAAATTTTTTAAATCCTAAAAGTTTGTATTAGATATTTGGACACAAATTGTAACTTAGAGCCTATTTGGAAAGCGTATTTAAGAATTCACAACAGTCAAAACGAATTTGAATGAATTTATAAGTATAGGAAAATGGTTTACCATTGACTCACTTTCATGGTGTATTTATGAGTATTATGCATGATCAAGAATTCAAAAGAAAATATAGGATTTTATATCTATTGTTAATTTACAAAGTAATTAAATAAATGCAATTAATTTAAGTCATATTTATGCGATAACTTAACCTATAATAAGGAAAACGTGTCTAGCAAAATAAAATACATGAAGCATGTTAGACATATCTTCAGATAATGATATTTTTAAACAAACATAATAAGTAAAAGTATTATAATATCAAACATAAGTGTTATGTGATATAATATGATACAATATAATACAAAATGATAGGACATAATATAATATAATATAACAATATTTTAAAATATTATTTGAATTTTATAAAAATACATAAAAATTAATTTTAATATTTAGTAGAATATTAATATTAGTATTAATATTAAAAACATAGAAATAATAATATTTTTATAGAATTATTATATTTTACTAATAGAATTAATAATATTGTATTCAAATAGATTTTAATATCATATATCTTTTATATTAACAATTAATTTATCAAAATTTTATATTATAATATTTATCTAAAATTTTATAATTTTTTATAATAATATATTCGTGTTCATATTTTATTAATATTAGTTTAATATTATGATACTATTATTAAAATTAACAATGAAAAATAATTAATTTATGTATAATGTTATCATTATTATTATTAATATTTTATGATATTAATATTAATATTCACAATGTAAAATTAATTAATTTATATATAAAGTATATAAAATAAAGAAGATATCAAAATCTTAATTAGAGATTCCATTGAATTTCAACTAATTTTTAAGTCAAACAATTGAAGTTCAATTCCAAGACTTCATTTTATACTTGTAAGAAAATTACTTTCCCACACTTCCCTTTACAAGAAATGTGTACAAGCAACTATATTTTACTTGGTCAAAGAAAATTCAATTTCCTCAAATTCCTTTATCTCAAATTTTAAATGCACAAATCCCCTCCTCCATACTTCAATGTGAAGCAATATCCCAATTTCCATCAAACAAGATATAACCTTCGATAGAAGTTGTATGAAACAACAAAGATATATTGACTTTTGGCATTTACATGTAGATGGGTGGATCATGAGAGGCAAGTGAATTATTTAATTCGTTTCTCATTTTTTAAAGAGGAAATGTACAAGTACTGGAGGGATAGCCCTGGCACAATGTTATGGCTACTATATTGTGACCAAGAGATCACAAGTTTGGATGAAAATAGTCTCTCCAAATGCAAGAGAACTACATTTAACAAACCACTTTGATGGGAACCCAATGAATTGAGCTTGCCTACATTACAATTTACAAGTATGTGATTTGTTATGACATATTATCATACCCATGACAAGTATGCATTGGAGTTCTTTTACAAATATTATGGATATCACTGTAAATCAATGTATGTAACAAAATTTCCCTACCTCTGACTGGTCATTTAGGACTTGTAACAAATACAACTCAAACTGATTTTCCACATGGGCAATTTCATGATTGATAGGTAAGGACCCATCTGGATTTGGAATCCACTTTTATACCTATCATTTTAGTTCCTAAATAGGTGCTAAAGAAAAATTCCTGATAGGATCAGATGCACAACCACCACATGAAAAGTAGAACCAAATGCCAAACCTTTTTCTTTCATTTGCTTCTGAGTTCCAGGAAGTAAAGCTAGGCTGAGCTTTCAACAAGCATGCGTTTTATTTTATATAACTAAAAAATGACCAAAATAGTTGATTTCCATCCAAAACCACGGCGTGATTTACTTCATTGTTCATCCAGTCCCCCTTCTTTTACGCTAATGTCCTTGATAAGGGTTCTTATTGTTTATCTTCTTTTCAATCTGATAAAAGAACCTTCCTGGTTGACAATCTTCTTTAATGCTAGCAGCAATAATATAGCTTCATACTTCCGCAGACACCGAATTATTTCAGCAAAAGAAGTTTTGAGGAAGGTTTATAACCTGAAGAAATGATTGTGATGATTTCCATTATGGCATAGACCATAGACGCAGAAACCATGCATAAGAAACCGGAATATCTAGAACCACCCCAAACCCACATTCCGAAACGCTTAAGTAGAGCCAGCTCTAACTCAGTTTCCGATGACATCGATTCCTGCAGTTAATTCAACCTAAAGTAAACTGTCATTTTCATAATAGAACTACCACAAAACCATGCGAGCAAATCACGGCAGAACAAAAAAGTGTCCACTCATAAAACACAATGATGGGGATTAGAGCAATTTCCGACCAAGTTTGATAATTGGCTCGCGAGTAGCAAGAACCACGGCGAGAATCCAAACCTTCGGCAATTTGATTCTCCGGTGGGGATCGAGACCAGAGATTTCTGACAATAAGCTTGTGCTCGTGGATCGACGGCCTTGGACTCCAACCTCAACATCGAGCCCGAGAAGCGGGGAGGAGACGGAGGCCGGCTCTCCCGGAAGGTGATCACGGGGTGTGCTGCTCGTCGGTAGGATGTGGAGCTCGTCGCCTCCTCCATCATCTCCGCCGTCGACCACAACTGACATGATCGGCGATTTTACCTTGTTCTGCAGGCGGCTAATTCTTCCTATATTTTTAAGAAATTATATGTAATGGAAGTATTTTGTATAATTTTTTAATATAAAATATTAAAATTATTATAATATATAATAAAAAATACTTAGAAAAATGGAATTCTGCCGGCGCCCCAGTCCAGTTATATCAATCGTTTGTCAGTGCCTTTTTTTAATTAAATTTTAAAATATAGATAAAAATTAATAATATTAATTTAATTTTATAAATAATAAAAAATATAAAAATTATTTAATAAATATATTATAAAATACTGTAATATATAATAATAATATATATATATATATTAATGGTTCTGTAGGCACCCGTTGAATGAAAGATTAATGGCTGTTTGATGAAGAGAGAGAGTGTTCGAAAAAAAAACCCCGCATGGAAAAAATCCTCCCACCGATGACACCCGCGTAAAAGCAGTCCATTTATTTTAACACAAAAAAAACAACGATTCATTTTCCCCAATCATCCTCACCTGCGCAGTTTGCTGGAAGTCCCCTCGTCAAGGATTTGCGATTTTAACGGTAGTTCCGTATTGCATTTGTCAAGGATTTGGGATTTGAGATTCATTTGTTAAGGATTTTTTTGAAGTTATCGAATGAAATACGGAAGGACGTCAGTTAGCGTTGGATCTACCGACAGGTTACAGGTTAGTTAGAAAAGTTGATTTATTAAGTGCATATACTTTCGTTTAATAGAAAAGTTGATTTATTAAATGCATTGATTATACTTTCGTTTAACATCGATTACAGGTTAGTTAGAAAAGTTGATTTATTAAGTGCATTGATTATACTTTCGTTTAACATGAATGAACATTTATTGAGAGAAAAATATTTGCAACATTTTTGAGAAAAAAGTTAGTTAGAACAAAGTAAAATATGTTTAATCTGAAATATTACCCATCAATTACTCTGTGAAATTATCAACGTACTTTGAAATTTAAAGTTATTTATCTTAGTCTGTTGGTAATTAAAAGGTCGTAATATGTACATCTTTACAGAGTGGTTGATAACTTTAATTAAATGTTGGTTGATAATTTCAAAGTCTCACTCCTTTATTGGAGCACTTTTAATTAAAGAATCAACCATTCTCGAATTGTCAAAAGCTATTGTATGATAAACAGCAAGTATAATGGCTCGAACAGGACTATTTTAAAATGCAAGGGCTTGATAACTTAGACTTCAATATTAGAATGCAAGGGTCGGCTAGTCACCCTGATGGAGAAGGAGAAGGAAGTGCAAGTCCACACCATGCCATGACATTTTCTTCGGAGGATGATGCATATAATTTTTATAATACATATGCAATGAAGAAAGGTTTTGCTATTAGAAAAAGTTGGTTCAGAAAATCAAAAGCTAGTGGAGAATTAATAGCACGTAATTTTGTTTGTTATAAAGAGGGACATAAGGATACACTTCAATTATAAATCATACACTTCACTTACAAATCATACACTTTAATTACAAATGATACACTTCAATTACAAATCATACACTTCAATTACAAATCATACACTTCAATTACAAATCATACACTTCAATTACAAATTATACATTTCAATTACAAATCATACACTTCAATTAGAAATCATACACTTCACTTACAAATCATACACTTCAATTACAAATGATACACTTCAATTACAAATCATACACTTCAATTACAAATCATACACTTCAATTACAAATCATACACTTCAATTACAAATCATATACTTCAATTACAAATCATACACTTCAATTACAAAT